>JAGFMF010011574.1:3617314-3658384 GCA_019455555.1 Galemys pyrenaicus | reverse complement strand
AGGTGATGGTGCACTGGTGAGATGGTGATGGGGAATACATGGGGATTACAATTAATGGCAAGTATATGTAAATTTTAAAATATTTTAATTAAAAAATGAAAAAAAAAAGAAAGAAAAAAGAGACACACATGCACATGTCTCTAGGATTAAATGTTCACACCATCTTTAAATGTTCAAGCAACTTTGGCTTTGAAATTCAGTTTTACCCAAGGCATAGGATAAAATCAAAAACAGAGGTTTCCCACTATTGTAAGCTTGATAAAGCCAATACAGTCAACTTACTAAGCAGAAGAGGCAATAATCAGGTTTCAAATTTACTTTCTAATCAAAGCAACAAAACATTACTTTTCCCCTCAGATTTAAGTTGCAGTTATTAATCCCTCTTCCCAAATGTGCTCTAAGGAAAGTAAAGACAAATGTGCGTCATGGATTATCAAAACTGGATTAAACCTAGCTGAGAGTAAGGGCACCCTTACTGGTCACATACAACAGGAGAATAGAAACCATTTGTGTCTTTAAATTCCCAGCATCTGGGACAGATTAAACACTCCATACAAGCTTTCAGAATGAAACTGAATCTCCTCTATTCATCTCATATATATATATATGTATACATATACATATATATATAATGAAAGAGAAATATGAAGGTAACTTTGAAATAGCATCTAGGTCTGCTGATGCCCAGCTTCATGTCTTTACTTCCCATATGTGAATAAGAGGCACCAAGACATGACGAAATTTATGCAGTATCACTGAGCTGTCTCAATCTTCATGCCAGAAACATCAGTTCTGATTTCAGAACCGGTATTTATCTCTACCAACCCAAGGATGATGAATCTGGAGTCCCTGTCCTCCCACATCATATTTTAGGGCTTGATTGACTGCTGCTCAAAGAGTGATGTTTCATTACTACTAAAACTCAAGTGTTCATTAAGGAAGTCAGTCAGCCTTTAGTAAGGGCTCAACTGTGTGCTTGATACTGCACTACGTATGAGAAACACAGAACTGAATAAAACATGTCTGCCCTTGAATATATCATAGACTAGTGTTTGAAGGAAATGTTGAGCAAAATTACTTCCACAATGAAATAAATCTATAATTATGGGGCAAAGAGAACTGAAGGCACAAGATCTACTTCTGAAGACAAAGCAGCTGATGTGACCTCAGTTTTAAAGGCTCTATCTACCGATATCTTTTTGATTGCCATATTTAACTATTTAATTGCCATACTTACACTATTCATATACTGTTGTTAGGTATGGTTGGTTAAGGCTTCTTACATAGTACTTTTTAATAGGTTCTGTTTTACTGTCTTTTCCTGCCTTACTGTGGTTTACCAAATATGATTTAGAATTCCACATAAGAAGGGCATGTGCCAACAGAGCAAGGCAGTGGTCATCTGCAAGCCAAGGAAAAAGGTTCAGAAGCAGCCAACCCTGTCACTATTTTGACCTTAAGTTTTCTAACTTCCAGAACTGAGAGAAAATAAGTTTCTACCATATAAGTTGCCCAGGGTATTATTTTGTTAAGGCAGCCCTAGCAAACTTATGTCCCTTTACTTGCCCAGTAGAACTGTTTTAAGTATTTGCTGCGTATATATTTAGAACCACATCAGACAGTGTTACAATTTTCACTTCCACCATCTAATTTAGAAAGCTCAAGAGAAGGAAAATCTACAGCATTTACCCATAATTATTTTATACTGTACTTTCTTCCCAGTATTCCAAGGTTGCTTGTTCTTACCCTCATTTACACTCTGTATAGAAAATGTCTTCCAGTCATTCTATTAAGGTAAATTTGCTGAGCAGAAATTCTCTTGGTTTTCATACCTCTAAGATTGTCTTGATTTCCCTTTCACTCCTGAAGACTATTTTCATATAAGAATGTAGATTCTGAACTTATCATTACTTGCTTCATTTAAAAAACTTTTAGTATTTACTTTCAGTCTCTAAACTTTATGATGAGAATCCAATGGCATTCAAGTTCTCCCCCCCACCCCACTAAAAACTAAAGTGTCATCTCTGTTTTCAAGATGTTCTTTCCTGTCCTTAATTTTCACAAGTTTGATCACTACATGTCTTAGAATGAACTTCCTCAGGTTTATCCTGTTCATGATAAAGTGTCTTGATATCTGTAAGTCATATCTTTTGCCATAAAGATATATACTGGGGTGTACAGTAACTTTTTCACATACATTTCCCCACTGTCTTTCTCAAATCCTTCCTTCCATAACTGATGAGAGGAATGTTAAATCTTTGATTAGTCTCAGATCCCTGAGCTTTTTCTTTTTCCTTTTTCTATATCTCTATTACTCAGACTAGATAATTTCTATTACTCTAAGCTACAGTTCACTAATTTTTCCTTTCCTTCTGTTGCTGAGATCTTCCAAGAAAAAATTTGCCTCTATTATATTTTTTACTTCTAAACTTTATATTTGAATCTTTATACTTTCTTCTGTCTCTTTGTTCAAACTTTTTGTTTTAGCATATTCTTAATTGTTCATTTAAACATTTTTATGACAATTACTTTAAAGACTTGTCAGATAATTCTAATATCTCTGTCATTTCAATGTTGGCAACTATTGTCCTTTTTCATTCTGTTTGAATCATCTTGCTTTCTAGTAAGACAGGTTTTTATATTTGGTAGCTGGAAACTTAAGTATGAGTTCTGAGACACTGGGCTTTATTTAAACTTATTTTTGCTTGGATCCAGGTTCCTAGCCTAAATTCCATCTTACATTTCATTCACATATAACATTTAGGGTTTTTAGTTGCATTTAGCAGGAGGAATAGGAGGAAGTGTATCAACTCTATCTTCCCAGAAACCTCCATTGTTAATAGGCAGAAGCTCCCACATCAAGGTGCCTAAAAAAGGCAGTAAAAGTAGACACAAGTGAAAGAAATCCTGAAGAAAAAGTTCCAAAAGCGAGAAGGTTCATGAGTTAACAGCTAAAGTAATGTCAAATAAAGGCTAAAAAGAATTCCAAAGTTGCAAATTCAAAAACATTATGAATCACTGTAGGAAATTCTGATTGCAGAAACATTAAAGGAGAATAGAGGTGCTAAGAATAGAAGTAATAAACATGAATAGGGTAGAGATAATGTGAGAGATATTCAGGATGACACAGAAAAGCAGATAAAACATCAAATAGAATAATTATACTATGACTAAAGCAAGGGATGCTAAAGGAACAGTAAGATGGCTACCTAATCAGGCAGGGGCTAGAGAAAAAATCCCAAATCAAAGAACATTACGTCTACAAGCTTGGCATGGAAACACATAAACATAGACTAAGTTTAAAGAGCAGAAATGATAATATGGTATTTTCTATTTTTTTCAAAAATATGTTAATTCATAAAAAGAAATATAAGGTATGCAAGGATACACAGATATACTCATTTTAATGTCATCAACTCATTCAGTTACCTGTTGTTTCTCATTCCATGTCTGAAACATTGAGTAACACCCAGAGTAGAGTGAACATTCAAGTTCTACCCCTCTCACACATCAACATGCTCTGCTCCCAACAGGAAATAATTAGTTGGTCTGATTTTAGAATTCATTTTGGCAATTGTTCTTATTACTGTGATATGTAATAAAAATTACATAGACAACATATCATCAGGGAATATTTACTGCTTCTATGAAAATTAAGTAAAATTACTGAAAAGTTATTTAAAATATGACATTTTAAATAGGCTATAAAGTTGATGTAGACAAATATAAATTATTGAAAGATATTATTCAAAAGATTTTGGAAAAAGAATTTTACACTAAAAAAACTTTGTAAGACTCTCTTTCCCTTTCCCACTTTTTCTCATCCTCAGTCTTTAATGTGTGCTTTTATAATTTTTAATTCTTCCCTCTCTTTTTCTTTTCTTATTGAGGTAATAGTGTTTTACATAACTGTATATGATTTAGGGGAATATGTTCACACCTCCTCAAATGTCCGTACGAGGACAATAATGTATTATTTGTGGATTATACAATCAGCTTATACCTACTCGAAAAAAATGTCTGAGTTCCACATCAAGCACTTTAAAAAAAAGTTTTGAATCAAAAAGCTTCAGGTGTATTTGAGTCATTTATCTTATGACTCCATTTTAACAAGAACTTTCAAAAAAGCAACCAACAGTATTAGACAAGTATTTCCTCAATAGACAAACACACAAGTTATAGTGCCTACATACTTTTTTTCTTTATTTTCTGTTGTATATTTACTTATATATAATGAACTTAATTTTTGTGTAATAGGAAAACTATTTTTAATTACCCAAAAGAATACTCACATAAACGCCTAGAGAAACACAAAGTTATTTGGCTAGAAATCAATATAAGAAGCTTCTTGAAAGGGGGAAAACATACATCACTGGTCACATATGACAAAATAACAAATTTCATACCTTAAACTTAGAAGGTCAGCTTTAATACTGTGTAATATCCAGATCCAATTTACATTCCTCTGTCAGTGTAATATATCACCAATACAGAATATAATTATAGCTTATTTTAAGTTTTCATTTTCACCTATCCTTAGCAAGGTGACTAAATGCTTTAAATGAACAGTTCTGTGGGGGGAGTACAAAGCAATTAGTATGCCCTATAGGGCAAAACAAACATACACCCACATACTATTCAATGGTCTATCCACAAAAATTACACAAAATCATACAGCCAGACAGGGAATTCAGAAACAAAGTCATGCTCTGACTGAAAATCTATCCAACTTCTAAATACAACCACCATTGTATAATTTCCAGGAATTAACTTTTATTAAAGAAATTACATATCTAAAACTAGTCATTTATTCCCACTTCTAATATTAGAAGAAATAGTAGAGTAACAAGCTGGGTAGCCTATTCTTCTCTTCATCTTTTAGCCAAAGGTATAAAATATCGAGAGAAACTATTCCAATAAAATGAAAATTAGATGAACTTCAGTATGAAAAATAAAGGACCTATAGAAGAAACATGAGCTCGTGATATTTAGATGAAAAGATAGTAAGAGAACAATGGATTTATAACATATACCAAAAAAAGTAATATATACTAATATGTAATCTGATCCAAATTTAAGTTCACTATCAAATAGTTTTAAACATAAAATATCACTGAGTAGGTTTCTTAGTATCAAATCTGACCACTTCATATTATTTTAAGAAAGTACTAACTGAATTACTCATTTTAAATATAGACATCCAATATATGAGCAAAGAGAAATTAAGCTCACAAAACTACTTTTCTCAAAGGTCAACAGTAATAACTCCTGCCAATGCCGACCCCTTCCTCTCTGAATCAACCCTTTCTTTTCAAATACTTTTGCTCAACAAGTTTGAGAAAAACCAAGTTTTCTGGGTTCTTTTCCCCACTGGCCACTGTAAGCTTTCATGACTTCTCCTCTTCTGGACAAGTACAGGTGCTAGAGTTCCTCAGGACTTGTTCTGGACACTCTTCTATCTCTTTATAACCTTCACTCCATCCATCCCATCCCACCCCATGTCAACCCTGGATCTTACCCATTCTCAGAGCTTTGTGTACAATCCACATATAGTTAACAGATAGCTATTTACACTCCACTTTATTGAGCTCCAGACTCACATATCTATACACTTATTTTGATCATTCAAACTGTGCAACTATGAGACGCCAAGCTTAAGTGTTTAGAAGATATTTTGATTATCTTTTCCAAAGTCCATGGACTCATTAACCCTACTCTCCTGCCACATTGTTTCCTTACCTCGGGGTCTCCACCACCCACGAGGGACTCAGCCCAACATCAATGCCAAAACCTCTCTTAATGTCTCCTCTGTTGTCTCCTGTGCTTCATCACCTCAGAAGAACATTCTCTGACCACCTTGCATGTACAAGTTCTTGATGGATCAGTCCCTTACTCTATCTTAACTGAACTGAAAGCTGTTTTTTGTTTGATTTTCTTGTTTTCTAGGTCTCTCCCATATATGACTTTTATTACTGTGGTGCTGGCCAGCACCAGAGAATACTTGTTGCATGAGTGAATCAAGATATACATCCTCTGCCAATTGTATATTATTGGCAAAACATACTTAAGGCCTTAATTAGCTAAGAGATGATGTCATTTGTTATTTAGAGTACACTAAATGATGTTTACAAATGGAATCTTAGCAACTTAAGGACGAGAACCCCTTGTACCTTTTCTTGTTTTCCAATAGGAAGGTGAAAAAAGGCACTCAAAATTCTTAACCTCCTATTCTGAAAAATGAACAGTAAAGGCTCACACATCTAACTTCATATTATTCTTTAATTTCCCTATTTTATTACTATTCAAATCCACTCCACATGCACTCCAATACTCTTTGAGTCCCATTTGAGGTGCCACAGAAATAGAACACTTTGTCATCCTCAGCTATTCAGTCTGGTGGAGAGAGTAGCCATACCTAGAGAGACTCCAGAACGTGGAGGCTCAAAACAAGCTATTCATGTAATTTTCCTTGTGCACTTATCTCCAAATTTGTGCTATCCAATCGGGTAGCCACTAGCCACTAGCAACATGAGGACAAATTTAATTAAAATTCAATTCCTCAGTCACTCTAGTCTTATTTCAAGTGTTCAATAGTCCCAAAATGCACACAATGAACAGCACAGACATATAGAGCATTTCCATCATTGCAGAGTTTTAGTGGACTTCTGTTCAAATGAGCCTAATTTCTCTTTATCTCTGCAGAGGCACTTCAAGTGACCTCAGTGGTTCTAACCTAATATGGATGTTTGTTCCTTTTCTGTTTCCTTTTATGAATTTTAACATATGAAAGACATATGAAAACTGTATTTCTTTCTGACATATATTGCCCCTCTAACAAAAGAACTAGAACTCCCTGGCCAATATGGATGATAAAGCTGAGCACTATTCTATATGGTTTTCTGAAGCATAAAAATTAAAGCTTTTTATATTGTCAGTATATCATGTCTCCCTGTGTATTAACGCCTCTATGTATAGTCAAGTTCTTTCTTTTATATATTTATGTTATATATTAAAGATCACAACATTTTAAATTCTTTAGTTTAAGGAATAGACCTTTAGACTCACTATATGTAGAGAACTAAGTTACTAGGGTCTTCAGTACCTCCTGGTTAAATGTATTCAGTGATGAAATTATTGATCTTTGCCAAAGAAACCAAAGTCTAGTAAAGAACTTCACACTGATATAGATTTGAACATGTATGGTTTACATTACCAGAAAATATTTATCATTGAAAAGAAAGGACATTTCCTATATTTCACCTTTACATTCATGGATAAATTGTATTAGTAGTCTTCTTCCCAAATTGTATGACAACACTGTCTTTTGTTGTCTTTTAAAAAGTAAACTGATCTTTTCAAATAATTAAATTTTCAGTCACACATTCTTCCTTTTATGCCTCAATATCAAGCTACTCTACTTTGAAAATGAAGATGAGACCATATAGTACATTGTGACTGAGTTTACATTTTAATAGATGTTTTTTAAATTAATCTTGGCTATTCAAACAGTGATTTATATTCTAAAAGACTGAGAGATAGGTATTTCTAAATAGAGTAGGAGCACTTTATAATTCTAGGACTGTTCAGGTCAAGTATAAATTGAGCTACACAGTTCTTATTCACCATGTACAGAAAATATGTATTTCAATGTTAAATACAATTACTATATTTTCAACGTAATCTACTTTCATTGTTAACCTTGCATTCAAAGTCAAAGCTTTTAAGATACAGATAAAGTTAACTTTGAAACTAGTAATTATGACACATTTAAGTACATCTACAAGCCAAAACAAAGCTATAGTATGAATGACATTTCACAAAGGGAAAGCCTCCTGCCAGTGGGATACATTTAGTCTCCTGGAGTCTCTCTCTGACACCAGTTTTGGAAGGATTGTGGAAGCACTGGAAAGTAACGACTTGCCCTTTAAGAATATCAACTTAATACTTATTTGAAAACATTAATAGTTATTTTCTTCCAGGGCATTTATTCATTAATATTTCATTCATGTTAAAACACTTCTCAGAGAAAGCAAAGTGGTGAAAAATTAGAGGGTATTTTCAACAAATATTTCCTTAATAAACAATCTTAAGTATCATAATAATTATGAATCCTGAATAATTTAGATGAAAGTAACACGAGGCACATCCTAAGTTATACAGCAGTGTCTAGATAAAAAAGTAGTGTATTAACATCCTACCTTATACTTTTTGACCTTTTAGTGGAGGGAAAAAAACGAGAAAAAAATTGCTGAATAAAAGAATAAGCACATCTGAGAAAAAATGTGTATTTTTTAAAAAGTGCGTTCTACCACTATTTTTAACCAACCAAGGGATGTTACATAACTTCTATGAGGCATCATGTTGCTGATTTCCTCATCTTAGCTACAGGCAGTCACACTGAAGGCCACTGAGCACTGACAATACATGCCTCCCTTTCTGTTACTCAATAGCTGGAATAAAGCCCACTCTCTCAGTCTCATCCTGCCAAGAGAGCAAGATATGTCCTCCCTGCTAAAGACTGCCTCCCCTGCTTCATTCTTCTTTCAGGACTCCTTGATATGACTGTCTACTGATCTTCAAAAGTTAAAAAAAAAAAAAGTTCATTTCAGATTTTATTTCTTTGACACATTCTCTAAGTCCTGAATATAACTTTCAGGCTATAATAATCATGCATTAATGAGAAAAAAGTAAGCAGCTACACAGAACTAAGGCATGTAAACAATATTGAATGAAAGAATTTTTAATGACAAATGATCTATAGGTGTTGTCCAATATGGTATCTTTGAGCACCTGAAATGTTCATTTTTTCACTTAATTTTAAATAGTATTGAACAGCACAAGAGACAAAACATAAACGTCAACAGCATTTATTTGCCTATATGATATCACTATAAAAGATGAGAAAAAGAGGACAAACATGAGACATTCAAGAACATAAATCACCTAGAAAAACCTTTACTCCTCTGCCCATTTTAGAAACTATCACTATTGATGACACTATAAGCCTGCACATATTATTCTCGAGCTTTTTTCTATTGCTAACTTAAAAATAACATAGCCCATGTCTTACCTTAAAATTCTAAAACATGTCATAGGAATAAAAATAATGTGGAACATACTATATTTACCATCTTCCTTCCCTCCTTTCTACAAAGGGAGAGCTTCTAATTTATTCCCTCTAAAGGGATACTGGGGATTAATTTTGGTCAATCCTTCCACATCTTCATTTGAATACCCCCATCCCAAGAATAAGCATTCATTTATTAAACGGAAGAAAGTGAGGAAATGACATTGGCCTGCAGTTACTCCTTCTAGTACTCATGATAACTTGATCAGTTCAACTCAGTGCAAAGTAAAAACCATGTTTCACCTTCAAGTGCCAGTTGTGCTGGTCAATTTAGCTTTTCTAGCAGGAGCTGATACTTTGTTATTTATCTTCTATATCCATTTTTTAAAGCTGTATTCACATTTAAAGGCCAAAAAGGATATCACCAATACCACCACAAAAAACAACTACTCGCATTCATATTTGTGGAACAGGACTACAACTGATATAAAGGAAATAAATAGTAAAATATCTCTTTGTGAACAAAAATAGAAAAAGAAGATCTTTAGGGGGCCGAGTTAAAAAAGGAAAAAAGCACTAAAGTAAACGCAGGAACTGAGTGAGGAATGACCATTTATTCATTTTGATGGCATGAACAGTCTTTAGAGACAGTTCAAGAAAATCGGAGCAGGATAGGCCCTCTGGATTTTTAGAAATTTTTGGCCTGATTTAAAGGACCGTATTATAGAGAATGTTATAAAAGTATTTTTCTTTACATCTTTTATCAATAAGACAAAGAAGTTAAATGGAGGATATTAAAAATAGAAACAAAAATTCAACATTTACTGACTCATTATATGTCCACTGTTTGGTCCTTGAATGATACTTTCTGTCACTCCTCGTCTTCAGCATTCCATTTATTTTGCTGCCTCAAAGGGTCTGACCATGCAGGCTGCAATATCCCGGCAATGTAAACAACCACGTCCTGCTAGGTGTGGTCAGTGGGATGATGAGAAAAAGTAATGAAAAAAAGTATTTCCTCCCTGTCACTCTGTCTGGGCAGTTTCTCAGACAACAGTTGCATGTTCCCCATGGATTCAACTTCTAAGGAGTCAGGTGAAGATAGGGAAGACTTGGAGGAAATAGGAGAGGAGATACACATGGACCAGAGAGAAATATGAAGAAAGACGTACTTGCTTCTCGGCTTTGTACTTGCACCAGGGTGTGGGGAACATGGAAGAGACACTTGGAGGCAAGGCACTTGAAAAAGACTGGTGTGAGAGATCCATGGGGAGGCTAACAAAGTTAAACTTTGTCTTGATTTGTAATTTGATTTCTTTTTTTTTTTTCCCCAGACTTGCCTTATTAACCCCTATTCTATGACTCCCCATCAGAAGGTACTTTAGTCTTACAGTAAGCTTTTAGGCCTCAGCAGCTCCATTATTAAGTAACCCTATTTAGCTGGCCATTTACTCACAAGGGGATGGGTAAGTTTGGGTGTTTTATTAAAAACATTTCCTCCCTTTTTCTGTTCTCTCTTGATGCATACTAATCTATTAAAGTTATTTTACAGCAAGAGTATACATTGTTTTTTCGCAGTGGGTGGCAGAACCCCTTTAAAACATGCAAGTTTAGGGACCCTGGGGTACCACCTCAGTCCACCCACTGACAATATGAGAAATGATTGTAATAAGATGTGAGTTCCTGCACACATCAACCTACACAAATATTTGAAAAAAATAATGACAAGAAAATGCAGGTCTATGAAGAATACATGGAAGATGTCATTTACACAAAATTCAAAAAGATATAAAAACAACTAATATATTAACTATGAAATACATATATAATTAAAATGAAAAGAGTAAAAAGTGTTACCACAGGATAGAGGGAGAAGCAGGAAGTAGAATTAAGGAAAAAAGTGAGGAAGCTTCAAGTATATAGAGCAGCGGTTTAAATCACACTAGTAGGCAGGCAGAAACTGATTTTACTGTTATGAAGAAGAGCCATTTCCATATAATTAACACCTTCTAAAAAAATTTATAAAATCATAGTATTAATAACTTCAAAAGTCTTAGTATTGGCTTTTTTTTCATATTATTCATATTATATTCATATCAATATATTCATATCATTTTATTCATATCAATATATTCATACTGATAATAAATATATTCTCAGTATTTGCCACAAGCTTTTCTATTCCTATCCTCATCATGTTGATAATGACTAAGTACACTGATCTTATTCTTCATTACAAGCCTTTCTTTATCTTCACACATCGGTTATGGAAAAGAACATTCAACAACTCCATAGTTAAGTGCTTCTACTGGCTTCATGCTTGCCAAAGCTCACAAATGAAGCTAGATTCCAAATATGACACTGATTAAATGGAAAAAATGACAGATATTGTTGCAGTAAACGGATTTTAATACACATTTTCTAAAGTGATTTTTCTCAAAGTTACTATTAACTGAATCAAACCTAGTTGCAAAACCTTCTTAGAAATCTAATAAAAACTTTAGTGAGAAAATATTTCTTATAAACTTCGTAAAATGCACATAAATACAGAGTAAAGAAAGTAATGCCTAAAAAGACATACCACAAAGACCTAATAAGACTAGATTATCTGAGACAGAAATCTTATCCTTGATAGCAGCATTAAATTGAGAAAAGGAAAATGTATCCTATAAATAATTTGCTATATTCATAGGTGGGTATGAGCTTAAATGCTTGATATCAATCACAATCATGTTAGTGTCTACCTTTTCTACATTTCCATCTCAACACATTCAATAGCTAAACATAATTGCCAACTATATCAACATCTGCTAAAATTATATTTGAGGATTTGTAGTCTTTTCCCTAACATTCCAAAATAAAACAACTGTGTCTTTTAGCTCTAAACTGTCAGTAAGAATATTAAGTAATCAATAAAACTTCAAACAGAATAATATTGTAATCTTCAAAACAACTCTTCATAAAACAAGGCAACAGTCTGGTGCTTAATGCACTAATTTCACATAATTCACCATTTGATAGTAAAAGGTTGAGATGGCTCATAATTGTCATAATTTCAGGAGTCAATGAATGACTCAAAAAAGGTGTGTGTTTTCTGGGTGGGTGGGAGGACTAGTGGAGAAGGAGAATCCTGTTTTCCCATGATTTTTTATTCAAATAACTCTTAATCCCAAAGCAACATAAGAGAGTTATTATTAATTAGATGTCACTGATTTCTACTTTTAGCTCTAATCACAATCTTAAAGAATTTTAACCCTGATTTACTCAATAATGGCACAGATTTAACAGATATTTAGAAGCTTACAAAAGTGAGAATTCCTTCTCTCAGAATGTACTCATACACTATACATTAAAAACAAAACATAAAAAAAAACAATCAGTGGATATATCATAACTACAAAGTACAAAAGATTTGATCGAGGCCTAACTTTAGCATTTGTAAGTACAGCCAAGTCATTCATCTAACTACTGCAATGTACACTCAAATATTTAAGTCTTCTCAATTTTCTCACTACATAAAGTACCTCAATTGCAGAAAAATTTCCCCAATTATAAGAATTCTACAATTTTCATTTATAAATACTATTTTATAGAAAACATTCACAGCACTTATAGATGCCTGATAATATATTCTAGAACTGGTGATTTGGTAAGAAAATAATTCCACAAGTTTTTTCTTAAAAATAAGATTCAACTGAAAGACATACAGCAATATTTCTCAGTGTTTTTAGGTGAAATAATGAAAAATTATAATCATTATAATATACACAAATTCTTACAGAAAACCCTTTCAATTTCTGACTATCACATGTGTCTATTCAAATACGAAGATCAAAAAAAAAAAAAAAGAAGAAAAGGGGGGTTAAGGGGTGAAGGGGTGGTCTACTTATATTGAAAAGTCATGAATATGAGTATCTCCAGTGTCCAATGGCTGCCAGACAAACTGGAGTGTTTACTCCAACACACCTCTTTACTGTATTACCCCAAAATATCCTCTTCCTATATTTAAATTCCATATGAACAATAGCTGAATCTGCTTTGCCCTTTACTCAAGCCCAATATCTAAGATAGCATTTGGAAAATAGCAGGCACTCAATAATGAATTTTTAATAGATTACATTTAACTGGTATAGACAGTAAGCTAGAAATCAGAGCTCTTCAGGTCTGGCTAGCTGTCAAATAAATTCCTAATTCAACTTAGTTTTTAACAATAGCTAAGTAAGACTAGAAGATTAAAATTAAACATCATCAACTACAATAAACAAATCTTTAGTACACACTTTCTATACGCTAAACTTGGTAAAGAGAAGTAAATAAGACACATAAAATCCCTAGTCTCCTGTTCAAGATTAGCTTATAGCTTAGAGAACAGATTGGAAGGGGTGAAATATGATTAAAAAGATACAACTGAAGTATACTAAAGATTTTTTGTTCTCTCTTCATACTTCTAAGTTAAATCACACTTTCATGTCTCAGCAGCTATACATGAAAGTAGCTAATTGTTTTCAAATATTTGTGTGATCAATAATACTTCAGAAAAATCAAATAAAATACTAATTGAGAAAATATGAGATTTTTTTATTATCTTTTTATAATTAATTTCCAGTTTGTCATTCTAGCCCTCAAAATAAATATACATAAAAGTATACATATAGGTAAGTGCACACATGCATATACAGATATATTTTTATGTAGAAATGAGCATTCAGTTATTATACAACAAGAAGTTAAAAATGACCCTCACAGTTCTAAAATTCTGATTCTACCATAGCTCAGACATTTCATAACGATTAATGCTTGAAATTGTTAAAGAATACTCTGCTATCAAGCCTAAAAACTGACTTATAGAGTGAACTATGATAATGTTACCAAGTACAGGACCTCTAGTTATATTTGGATTTCAGATAAAACACAACTTCTCAATCTAAATATTCCAAAAACTAAGATTTAATTTGGTATCCTGTATTTTTATTTGATAAATCTGGCAATAGTAACCTATGATCGTATCCTATAAAGATAGCATTCGCAATAAAGAAAAAAGTTAAAAGTATTTACCTGCTACAGCAAACAGAAATCAGTAACTTTACATATAATATCAAAATTCAGAGTGAAACTATGATATATTAAATTGATTAGTTTATGAAACATTAAATCTAAAAATCTTTAGAAAAAATTTTTGACCACAATAAGTATTACTCAGTAATACAAAAAGTACTGTTGAAACTGTATTTCTTCATGTATATAAATATTAATGTACTCAATTTTTACCTTGAGAAGTTGTTGAGGTATACCAGCTATTTATTTACATACACCATGAAGAAAGTACTAGATAAAAATGACAGGTTAATGACAGCTTTTTAATGAAGTAACATGCCCTGATGATATTCAGATAAATGAATTACCTCACAGGATTACTAGTCAGTGATACACGGAGGGACTCCAGGCATGTGACAAGTCTCTCATCTGCAGCCCCCATTTTCAGTTCATGGATAAATTCCTGAGATGAAATTTGTCGACTACTCTTAAGAGTTCCCTGTAAAATAAGCAATAACAATAATAATTAATTCTCACTGGGTGAAGATTTTCCATCAAAATAGTGCCAATTTACATTAACCCAACTTTCATATTAACAAGTGCACACAACTATTCTGCATATTATCTTGAGGGAAAAATTTCCATCCAGTTCCCCATAAGCCTTTAAGTCTATAATTCATGTAACTGCAAAAGAGAGCAAAAGGTTTGCAACATAACTCTTTCAAATTCAAAATATCATAAAAACAATGAAGCATGTATCACAGGAATTATCATAAGATATAGTAACTTGTGTGTGAAAATTTTTTCTCACACACAAAGAAACAACTTCATACAATAATGATTATCAAAATGACTGTTCTAAGTACCAAATAAAAAACTCATTCATTCAACTATCACTAAGCACCTAGTTTTAGGCATTTTAGACACAAAAATGATGAAAACCTGTCTGGAAAGAGAAACACAAGCAAGGAAATAACTTTTCAGTGAATTCTAATTCCTGTAACATGACATTCAGGGAAACAAAAGAGGAATACCTAATTAGCAAAGCAGATGAGGAAAGTCTAAGTAACAAGAGAAGGTAATAGTTAGGAAGACAGAAATATCTTCAGGATTAAAGTAAATAATACACATGTACCCAAAAAGAAAAACAAAAGCACATACAAATGAGGACAGGGGCCCAAACATGTAACACCAGTATCAAGACCACCACTATACAATTAGCCTTTCCAGGGAAGCTCTGGATGGATCACTTGGACAGCAACTGAAGAGTCAAGAGTTAACTAGTATTCAACAAACATTAAGTGCCTGCTAAGTGTCAGACATTGTTCTAAGTGCTGAAAACAATACAGTGAACAAGAGACAAAAATCACTACATGCACAGCTTTTTTCTCCACAGTCAAGTCAGCCAGACCTTAAGTGTGACAATTAAAACATACTGCATTGTAGACAGTATAAGTGTTATAGAGGAAAATAAAGATAAAATAGGAATAAAAAGAACATAGGAAGTGAGATGCAATTTCAAATCAAGTAGTCAAAGATGTCTCAGGAAAATTTTAAAGGTCTCAAACTTGAGTTTAGAATAAAGGTGTGAAGAATGTGAAATATTTGTTCAGATATCTAGGAAAAAAACTGTAATGGAGGAGGTTCAAAGGTTTTACAGGTCACAAAAGGAATACGACTTTGATCAGAAGCATCAGAAGCAGAAAGACCTATTAAGAACATAGAGAAAATGGTGTGGATTAAAGCATAAGATACACGTGTACCCAAATAAAATTCAGAATTGCATCTACTAAAATTATAGATTACAAATCTATGGGAAGGAAGGGAATTGCACACATTGAAAAGTACATCATCAGTTCAAGGTAGCAATACAAAAGTTCCTTGCTTTGCTCCTAGGAGAATAATTTGAAATTTAGCTAGAGGAGCTATAATCAGATGACCTGGGACAAAGCCAGAGCACTTCTCGGACATCAGAGATCAACACTATCTGCTGATACAGAAGGAAGTGGATTGAACTCAACACTTAAAAGGCACAGAGTGACCAATTTGAGAAAAAAAACAAAATTCACCTTTCTGTTGTCTCCAGGAAACCCATCTGAGTTCCAAAGGTAACATACATAGGCCCAAGGTAATGTTTGGCAAACAACTCTACAAATAAACGAGACTCAAAAAAGGAGGCAGGAAAAGCCATACTATCAAATAAAATAGACTTCTCACTAAAAATGCTAACAAGAGACAGATATAGACATTATATAATTACCAAGGGATCAATAAAATAGGAAGACATTGCACTCATCAATGTATGCACCAAATTTAAAAAAGTATCAAAATATATGTCAACTATTAACAAATCTGCAGACAGACATTGGCATCAACATAACAGTAAGGGACTTCCAACATCCCATTTTCATCAATGCACAGATCAACCACACATAAAATAAAAAAGGAAGTAATACCCTTAGGCCACATGCAGTTAGTAAATATTTATAAAGCAATGTACAACAACAACAAAAAATGGTAAATACACATTTCTTCAGTGCTCATGGAACATTCTCCAAGATAACCACGTCTTGGATGACAAGTGTCAATAAACTCATAAAATCTGAAGTCATATCAAGTATCTTCATGCCAAAATCCAAAAAGTACAAAAACACCAATTCAAAAGGAAATCTGCATGCCTATGTTTATAGCAGCTCTATTTATAATAGCTAAGTTGTATAAACAAATGACCCAGAACAGATAAGTGGATCAAGATATGGTACACAGACATAATGGAATACTATTCAGCAATCAAAAAAGATAAACTCATGCCATTTGTAATATGACTGGAACTGGAAATTATTATACTAAGCACAGTGAGCCCGGTAAAAGAAATACCAGATGGTTTCACTTACATGTGGAATCTAGATAAACCAACAAAGGATCAGAAAAAGGAACTCTAAGACTGACCCTTGAAAGTTCACTAGAGATCTAAGACACTTAGGAGGAGAGGGGCAAAGCCAAAATAGTAGGAGAAAGGAGGAAAGTATGGTGGAATGTGGTGGAGGGCTGTGGGCAGTTCCCTGGTGGTAAAACTATAGTGAATCCATCTCAGGGGATAAATCCTATCTTGTGAAAAAATATATAAGGAAGTTTTTCGACAGTACAGAATTAAAATAAAGTATCCTCTCTGATCACAATGGTATCAAAGAAGATCTCAACCATGAAAAACAGGAGAAACCTCCAACAGGGGGGACATTCAACGATATACTATGAGTGCACCTTGGACTAATAACCATTGGGTTAATGAGGAAATCAAATAATGAAAAAAAATACCTGGATATAAACAGAAATGAAGAAATGAGCTACCAGAACTTCTGGGATGCAGAAGAAGCAGTACTAGGAGGAAATTATATAGCAATATAGACCCACATCCAAATAAGAAAGAGTTCACCTTAAGAAACCAGAAAAAAATGGACTAATAAAACCGAAAGCCAGTAGGAAAACAGAATAAAAATTAGAGTGGATATTAAATAAAAATCAAAGAAACCAAAAAATGGTTCTTAAAAACGATGAAAATAGACAAATGTCCAGCAAGGTTCACCGGGTTGGGGGGGGGGAGAAAATACTAATGAACAGGAAAAAAAAGACAAGTTGCAATGGGTATCCACAAATACTAGAGGGTCATAAGAAACTACTATGACCACTCATATGCCAATAATCGTAATAAGGTAGAATATACAAATTCTTAAAAATATACCACCTACCAAGACTAATTATTTTTAAAAATAGAAAACCTGAACTACAAATACAGAGAAGAAAATTGAGACAGTAATCAAAAGACTCCCAAATAAACAGTCAGTAATGAATGGTTTCACTAGTGTGTCCTACTAAACCTTCAAAGACAGACAAATAACCTTCTTCTCAAACTCTTCCGAAAAACTCATGGAGAAAGAAACCCTCACATTTTAGGAGGCACATTACCAAATGCATATATAAAGAAAAAACAAATTTTAAAAGAAAGAAATCTTACTTTAAAACTGAGCCTACCAGTAGGGGAGTGGAATGGTGGTGAGCAAAAATAGGAGGGGTTGACAACAGACTATGATGAAGGACTATGATTTGGTGGTATGGTATGGTAACAAGAAACTTAAGAGTTATGATTTCATATCTCTGAATCATATATAGTTTTATTAACATTGCAATGTTCCTTCAATAAAAATACATAAAACTAAACTTTGTAAAAAGCAGATTAGTTGGGATGGCAGACAACCATATTTATCTTTTATATTTTCTTTGATATGTATTGATTTGATGTCATGTTGTTGAAGGAAACATTCCCAATAATGGAAAACAAATTAGCACTGGCAAACAGGATTTTCATCAGCAGCTAAGTGGTTCATTTACTAGTGAAAAACTCACTGGGACTATCTCAAGAAATAAAATGATAAAGTTGGAAGAGGAAATAAAAGTGGTGAGAGCAGTTAAAACAAACATCCAAATTTTTTTTTAAATCTGTGCCTTATCATTAAAAGAATACCATTGAACTTGTACTGACATAGCACTTAGCAAGGTCTTTTGCTTTAAATTATCAAAAAATTACTTTTAATTTACCTTTAAATTATTTTAAATTTGGTTTATAGCACTTTATAGTATTACTTGTTAAACACAGAAAATTTGAAAAAGATAGCAGCAGGAGAAAAATAGCCTGAAAATGACTAATAACTTGGTATTTCTCAAGTACTTTCCTTGTACATTGATGTTCATAAAATATCCTCTATTCCTACATAAACGCATACTTTATAACTATTATATGATACAAATTGTTCTATGAGCTACTTTTATCACTAATATCTCATTAACATGTTCTAATATTAGTACATTGTCTTAGAGAAAGTGATTTTTCTCTCCTGTATGCAGATTATTAAAAACTACATTATAGGGCTCCCTGGTGGCATAAGGGGTTAAGTCCCAGCACTATAAAGCAATCTGCAGCTAGTGCAGCAAGAGTTCTTGCCTGCAAGAGTTCAACCCCCATCCCCAGCGAGTTGGATCCCCGATCCCTGCCTGCCGGCCAGAGAGCTAACCCAGATGGCACAGCAGACTTCTGTTTCACAATCTGCTTCCCTCAGCAGTGTATTCCAGTGAATCCACCTGTTCTGTTCCCTGCTCTGTCTCTCGTAAATTCTCTCACTCCCTGCACCTCTGCCCTGGACCCAAGTTCTCTTATGTGTAATAAATAAATCTTTAAATAAGTAAATAAAAACCACATTATAGCAGATTGTTGAGTAACATCATTTTTGTTCAGCATCATTTCACTATAACATCGAAGAGAAGAAAGTCATTCTGGTCAATGGTGACTAACCGTGTCATTGGAGGACCCAATTTCATTTTATCACATTTTACTTAAAGTCACAATTTCCAACAACTTATGGACATGTAAAGTGAGGATTAATGCACTTTATCTTCATTATTGGACTTCCTAATAATTTCAGTGGATTTCCTGATAATTTCTTAGTATCATAATGTTTTCAAGTTTCCTGTGGATTCTGCTGTAATGCTAATATTTTGATCTCAACATATATTAATGGAGTTAAACTAAATGATCTTTGTAGTCATTCTTGAATTTGTCATTGAAATAGTTGTGATTTTTCATAAAAGAGAGACAATGCTCCTATAAAAATTGAATACATGGACTGAATTCCTAACATATGGTAAGTCCAACATAATACATATGTTTAAAATGTAAGAATAATAGGCAACAACTGCATTTGGGTAAAATCAAAGTGCTGTTAAAAGTTAACCATAGTGAAGTCCAAGTCAAACCTACAATGAGACATCACCTCACACCAGTGAGAAGGGTATTTAAAAAACTGGCAAGAACAAATGCTGGCGAGGATGCAATAAGGAACTTTCTTACACCGATGGTGGGAATGCAAAATGGTCCAACCACTATGGAAAGCTGTGTGGAAGACCCTTAAACTACTAAAATTGGTGCTCCCGTATGACCTAGCAATTCTACTTTGGGTAGGAATCTACCCAAAGGATACAAAAACATTAATCCAAAAAGAAATTTGAACTCCCATGTTTATTGCAGCACTATTTATAATAGCTATGATATGCAAACAACCTCCAAGTCCCAAAAGAGGTGACTGAATCAAAAAGATGTGGTATATGTACACAATGGAATACTATTCAACAATTAAAAAAGATAAACTCATCCCATTCGCTCCAACATGGATAGAGCTGGAAGGGATTACGCTCACAAAGTCAGTCAGAAGGAAAAAGAAAAATATCAGATGGTTTCACTTATAGGAAGAACATAGGGAAACCAAACAAGGGATGGGGGGAGGGAGACAAAACTAGCAGGCAAACTATAAATTGGAGGGAAGTGGGAGAGATTAAAACGGGAGGGAAAAGCACAAGAGCCTATGGTGATGGCTCATGGATGGCTTGGTGGTGGCAATTTTTTGGGGCTTATCTTTGAGAGGAGAATGAACAATGATGTAAAAGATATATAAATTAGAAAAAAAATGCTACCCATGAAAAGAAGCATTCTATGTGAAATTTAAATATACACTGGCCAAAGAACTCAGCCAGTATACAACTAGGTGTTAAGAATGAATAAAAAAAAAAACAAAATCCAATACAATCTTCAGAGCAGCTTTAGTCATAATAATGAAAGACTGGGAAGTACCTAAGTACTCTCCAACAAGTTCTGTAAGTACTAAAATACTAAATAGCCTTTTTAAAAAAAAGTCAATACTGATAATACAGTAAGATGGATGAATCAAAAAACTGTGCACAGTCAGACACTAAACAAAAAAGTATACAGTGTATTCTTCCATTCATATGAAAGACCAAGACCAATCTGTGAACCTTCTCTCGAGTCAAAGTATAACAGCCTATCAGTTAACAAATTCTGAATATATATGGCTGGAGGATGGAGCTAAGGGTAGTCAATATTTCAAATAGGGCAGCAAGGAGATTTTACCAGTAAACACTGGGAAAGACAGACTAAACTCACTATCTACAATTATCCTTTATATTTTAGTTATACTAAGTTTTCCAAGTTTGAGCTTTTTCTAACCTAAAGGCCTTGCATTTCATCTGGGATTCCTGTTTCTAACACCATGTTTTCACCACGTCCTTACTATCACATCTACATTCTCTCACAGATCTGCTCCTAGATATCAGATTTGGATTAAAAGCAACTTCCCCAGGGCAGGTCCTTTTTTTTTTTTTTAAATTTTATTTATTTATGCATACAAGAGCTGGGGTACAGGCCAGAGGCACAGGAGCTGAGAGGATTCACCAGAGAGAGATGGGGAGCAGAACAGGCAGATGGACTGAAATACACTGCTGAGAGGAGCAGCGGGAGAGACAGGAGAGGTCTGCTGCACCATGTGGGTGTCCCCTCCCTGGCCAGTGATCGAACTCATGTTGCTGTGCTGCAGATGCTTCACAGTGCAGCATTCAACCTGCTGTGGCACCAGGGAGGACCCCAGGGTAGGTCTTAAATGGGTCACACAAACCAGGTCACCCACTTAAGTATTCCCTTTACTTAACACCACACTGTATTAAAATAATTTTAAGTACTATTTATGATTTGAAGGATATATTGAGCAACTTCTGTGTGCCAGGCATTGATTACACAATGTGGATGGATACAGGGGTGAAATAAAAGTCAAAGATGACTTCTAGGTGTTTTTTTTTTTTTTTGGGGGGGGGGGGGGGTAGGGNGGGGGGGGGGGGGGGGGTAGGGTGTTGATCCAAGCCAAAATATGGCTCCACCTAGCTGAAAGTCTTAAGTCTGAGCAAGTGACAGTTTTTTCTCCAAGAAAATAACATCTGAGCATAAAACAAAATGAAAAGGAGGATTCAGGCATGGGAAATAGTAAAAGGTTATTTCAAGCAAATGGAAGAGAAATGCAAAGCCGTAAGGCAGAAATGAACTTGGGATATTCAAAGGACAGCAACAAGACTCATCTATTTTTTATACACATTTTTTTTTCCTATCAGCAGGTTCCACATTCACAGAATCAGTCAACCCCAGATGAGATTCATCTAAATCCCCCTGAACATGACAAGCGGTAAAAAATGACAGGAACAGAGAAAGACAGGCAAGTTTCTCCCCACCGAGGCACTATAGCCAGAGCGCCCAGTGTTTTTGTATGACCCTTGTGCTAAGAAAGGTTTTTACACTAAAAAAAAAAAAAACTTGTTAAAAAAAAAGAGGCGAGGCAGAGAAGGGTCAGCAGTGGAAGCAACTTTGTGTGTGACACACAAAGCCTAGAAAGGTCATCGACCATTTAAAAAACTTTGCCACTGACAGGGTCTTATAAACCATTAAAAGGGCTTTAAGGATTTTTTTGAGTTGATGGAAAATTATAGATTTTAGCAAATATTTTGAAAAGATTATTAGACAACTGTATGGAACAGACTGTAAGTGGCAAAATGTGAAACAAGGAGATCAATTAAAAATCTACTACATCATCTGATCAAGAATTTACAGATTCTTGGTGTAAGAAGCCAGTGATGGAAGGGATGTGATTTGCTCTATATAAAGGTACATCAGTCATGACCTGCTGCTAGTTTGGAAGTGAGGTATGAATAAGTAACATACAGAGAGGATACTTAGTTTTTGGTCTCAACAAAATGAAATGGTGTTCCCATCACTTAAATCGTCCAGACCAATCACTGTGACCTTTGTTAAGAGCTAGAGTAGTGAACTGGGCATAAATCTACTCAGAAACTCAAGGGAGACGACAAGAATGAGAATAGGCCAATCTTTTGAAGAGACAGTCTGTGAAGGAGCACAAACTACTGGCACAGTATAAAGAGGAGAAAGTACAGCGTGATTTGGGGAGACTAGTCAGAAAAACCACTCCATGTTTGCACATCGAGAAGAACCACCAAACAAAGGAAAAGAAAAAGATTATTCAGATCATAGGTATAGAAGCAGGAAAACAAACAAGTGAAGAAAATTATCCTTAAATAGATGACAGAGGATGTGACTAAAACAATTTGTAAGGACTGAACTTACATGGCAATTATAACCCTTTAAGAGCAATTATAACCCTTTAAGGGAACAGACTCAGGTAGAGTGTTAGATCTGCTAATTAGGAAATGAGATATGGCAGTTCTTCTCTGATCACAGCAACTGTCTCTGTGATAGAATCAGCTGAAAGTAAGGATGCAGAACCAGAGGTCTGAGAAGAAAAGTTATGAGACAGTTTTCAGAAAGTCAGCCATGTAGGATGTCATCAGCTAAGATACCTGTTTAGGGTTCAATTTTCAATCAGAAAATTGAAATTTTGTTGTCAATCAGAAAAGATTACTCAGCATAGTTTGATGCTTCCACCCAGACGCATGCTCTGCCAAGGACAAGTACAGAAGAGTGGAAAGTTTCACTTAACCAAGGGCAGAGTTTACATGGAAGGAGTAGCAAGTGAACTGAAGATTTTTTTCAAGGCAACAAAGGACTGTACGTATCTAAGTGACTGAGGAGAGAAGCAAAGGATGGTGCTGAGGGTGGGATAGGAAATGATGGACATGAAAAAATGGTAGTTGGTGGATTAGCTATTCTAAAAAGAAGAGCTATAGACTAGTTTATGGGTGACTTGATAGGGGGTATGATGTCAGTAGTGAAGATAATAATGCACAGGAGAGTAGCTTCTTAGCCATGTTTAGAGGTGGTATTTACTGCCCAAGATCATGAGTGGTTAAGACTGGGAGGAAAAACAAAGATCTTTGAATGATGGATCCAAGATGAGAGAGATGGATTCTATCTAAATGAATGAAGACAATAACCATGACAACACTGGTAGAAGCCAGAAGAAAAGCAACATAGCCAAAATTAGGAGTAAGGTAGCATCAGACAAAGGAGGCAGCAGCCCTCTTGGTGACCCATCTTCTCCACCAGAATGCCTCTACTAGGGCAGTGCCTGTCTATGCCTCATTTATCACTGCATAATCATTTCTTTAAGGCATTCAATGAATGAGTAAGGTTATAATAAAATGTAAGGTATACATAGGCTAAGGATTAAAATAATAAGAGAAGACAAGTCACCCAAAAAATTTGTATTATATGTTATATATATATATATACACACACACACACACACACACACAAGAATAAATGCTTACTCAGAAAGGAGTATCTCAAAGACATCAAAAACTGGTCAGATAAATGGGAGATTAATTTTCATCATACTTCCTCCATTCATTATATTATCCAAATACAGGTATAAGAGAAAAGAAATTGAGGAAGGAAATCTGTTGCATGAAAATCAGAAATATTCCTTTTGAGCACAGTTCTCCTTGTTTTTCTTTCATTTTACTAAACTTCAAAGGAAGTAGCAAATGGGAGAGAAAGGATATTCACTTCTGCCTATCTCTAAGTCCATTAGCCATGAAATGAAAATACTTAGAAAGCTTTATCCCCTGTGGTATCAAAACACATTAGTGAGATAAGGATGTCTGCCTGACATCACAAAAATTAGAAGAGTATTTATCCTACATAATTTTTAAATCTTTTTAAATCTCTTAGTAAATTTTATTCTAAAATACCAAATGCAGGACAGAAAGGAAAATACATGAATTACTCTGGTCAAATACCTTATTAAATGTATTCTAAAGTATAAAATTTAACATACCTTTCCCTTTATCGTTTCTGTTTATCTGAAACCAAACATTCTTTGTCCTGCTTAGAGTAGATTCATTTCATCTCAGTTCAAGTGTAAGATTTATTCAGTGTATGTTTCTTCACTATCCTACAATATTTATTTGTTTGCAAGGTTACTCAGAATACTATTTGTAAGACAAATTAAAAATATATGGTATTTTCCATTACCAATGGAAAGTATTAAGGAATAGATTTTCTTTCATATTTCAAAAAAATGAATGATGTTTATACAACCATGCATGTACCATTTCATGATAGCCTGATTTTAAAAATCATGAACCTTAAAAGCTAAATTTGCAAACTTTGCCTAGTCTGCAGGACGATGACACAGCATAATGCCAATGTAGGTTAGGGCAATCACATTTTAGTCCCTCATAGGGTATCTAAAATAAGGAACTTATTTAAAGCAAAAATTTGCATAGATTATCTAAGACATCAGAGAAAGCAGAAATGATATACCACTCCAATCACTGTAGACTACTATTCAGTTCACTAAAACATGCTTATTCCTTCCAAATGGTAGCCTGCATTAGAATTTACCATGCAATAGCCTAAACTGCAGGTAACCTTAATCTTCAGCTTATACTTCCTCCCACAAAGGAAGCCATCCCATTTTTTTAAAAAAGATCCAAATTATATGTAATCTGTCCTCCAGAGATTAGAAACAAAATATTGAATTATTTTGTGATTTCTGTATGAAGTTAGTTACTAGATTCAAGATCTGTATCCATGACATTTACTTTAAGTTTTTTAGGAGATAAACAAGTAAAAACAACAGAATTTCATCCACATAATGCCAATAAAGTAAAAAGGTCCAAGTTGTACATAATGGTGGGAGTTTTATGTTCTGTGGGTTTTACTTATGTCAGTAACTATGAGTTAACAGTCTCAGTTTCTTTTTAGTGTTGTATTCCCCTGTGGTATCAAAGCTTTATCCCCTGTGGTATCAAAACACATTAGTGAGATAAAGATGTCTGCCTGACATCACAAAAATTAGAAGAGTATTTATTTATACGGCAACTATTCAGATGACAGGGCTTATTATGACAAAAAGATGATACAAAACGTGGAGACTATTTAAAGAAATAGTTTGCATTGATGACAATATTGTAAGAAAACAGCAGAGTCAGCAAGGTACCAAACAAGCATAAGCACAGTTGCTGCCAAGGGGGTAGTTATAATTTAATTGTGATCATGCATAGTGCTATTAAAATGCAATGGGACAATTTCCTTGCATTTTTCAAATACTTTCTAACATCTCTAATGTCACTGATAAACAGATACATTAAACCATTATTGCAATGTGAATTACTTGTTTTTAGAATACTTACAACCCCAACAGATTTCTAGTGCCAATAAAATCTGTTATTCACAGATGATACGCAAACTTGTAGCAAGCAGAAAGGTGCATTTATCAACAAAATAAAATTCCGCAGAGTTCCCTCAAAGAGTTACTTATAATTTTTTTTCCATAAACATCTAATGAGTATCATTATGTACCAAGAACTCTACCTATAATTTTGGAGGCTGCTTTCAGTATACACTAAAAATAGCATCCATTAGAGTTTAGAATTACCTGGTATATCTTTACAAAGAAATATCACAAAATACAGACAATCAGCTACTCTCCCCTTTCAGTCTCTAAAATATCTCTATGAAGGAAACATTGATCCAACATTTAATTTTGACACTTAGAAATTAACTTTAAAAAAATACAACACACTATATTTCTCTTGTTATCCATTAACTTAACTAGCATTAATGTGCCTTCTATTTAAAGAAAGTTTTCCTGCACTGATCCATTGCCTTCAGTGAGACACTAGAAAATTTAGAGTATTGCACATATTTAAGAAGAGATGCTTCAATTGTGAAATTTAATACTCTAGTGTTATAATACTTTTACCAGCTTACCAGGACCAGAAATGAGGTGCTATTTTGCTTTAAGTCTTGAAAAAGATATTTAACAATTAACTGTCAATTATTTACAGAGAACAGAAGCTGCCCAAACATTGGTGAGCCACACACAACCACACTGCAAGGACTGTGGCAAGCAGTTATAAAAAAGAATGAGGGTATCGCAATACAGTGAAGCGGCATGGTTTTCAGGATAAATTTTGAAGTAGAAAAATTATAAAAGAACATCTATTGTATATTACCTTGTATATGTGAAAGGAGAAATCAGAAAATATACAATTATCTGTCTGTACAATAAAACACAGGAATAATGAGGAACTAATGGGATTGTATACCTTTAGGGATGGTTGGGTGGGAACTTAGTAGAAATAATGTGACGGTAGAAACTTTAGAAAAGGACAGTCTGCTGCCTTCGAGTATACCTTTTTACATGGTTCTGACTTTTGCGGCCACGTTGCTATTTCCTACATTACAAAAGAAAAGTCAAGAGAGAGAGGCAGAAAGTCCCAAAACGAAATAAAGTCAAAGCAAATGCTATTTCAAAGGAATGTTAGAGAAATAAGGTAGAATGTGAAAATCGAAGGTATCAGTAAAAACTCAAGGGTTTTGATAGAGAAAGATGACAGGTATTTAGATCAAGATAGCTCAAGTTAGAAAGAAATATATGAGTACACGTATACATATATTATATACATGAATGTATACATACATACATACATACAAAATTTTCATTTATGCAAACATATATACAAAACACACAAACACACATACAGCTTAGCTCTGTTGGAAAGAGCCTAGAAGTAAAAACATCCTATGAGAAGTCTGAACATCCAGATAATGATTTCTAAATGAAATTGTCCAATCAAAGGATCCATTCCTTGGAAAAAGGAGCTGACTGAATGGCTGGGGCAGGACCCAGTGAGATGATCCTCACAGGTTTTATATTAGTGAGTTGAAAATCCTAAAACTGGATAGTGGTGATGGGTACAAAACATTGTGAAGACACTAAATGCCAATAAATTGTATAATTTAAAATAGTTAAAATTGTGAATACTGGGTGAATTTTACCACTAAAGAAAGGAAAAAAAAAACAAGTAAAAATCTTGCATTGTTAGACATTAGCACAAGAGTTATCCTGGGAGAGTAACGACTAGAACATCTGAGCTACCTGGTAATGACTAGGACATTTGACCTATTTCTCTAGCTGGATACTGGTACATGGATATGTTTACTCTGTGATAGTTTATCCGCACTGTACTAAAGATCTGTGGAATTTATATATATGAATATGAAATACTAAAAACACTTTCAAATTTACCAATTGTTTGAATTATACTATTTCTAAAATTTACACAGGTACATTCAAATTGAATTCCTTTTCAATAATTTAGGCCTTAAAACATGCCATTTAAATATTTTATACATCATTTTAATACTTTCTTACCCATGTCAAATAAAGTCACTTGTTTCTATATATCTTCAGTATATCTTTTCGAACTGGAAATATTTAATGTCATCTTAACAACAAATTACACTTTAAAATTCAAGGGGAAAAAAAACTCTGAAGTTGAGGGTGGGGAGAGTTGATAAAATAAACATGTATGTTCTTTATTTGCCAGCTTCTATTTGACGGTTCAATGAAGGATAAAGATTTGGCACATCTGAAAAGACAAGGAAAAAAATGTGCTGATGCACTTAATCATTGGTTCATTATCTTCTTTATTGTGTTGACTTTGTATTTAAAAAACAGTAACAACAACAAAACTTCATTGGCCATTTACCAAAAATGGGGGCTGGGAGTAAGAAAACACTGTTCCAGCTTTAAAATTAGGTAATTTATTTTTCAGTTTCTCTAGCTAATTGCACTAATTATTTGCCTCAACAATTCTGAGCAGTACTTTAAACTGTCACTGTTTACAGTGATGAGCCTGTCTCCCTTTCTTTCTTCTTGATATATGGAAGAAAACCACCTCGTCTCTTCAGGTACGCATACTAGCCTACAAATGTATTGCTTATGTGGGCAAAAAGCTGGGGAGGGTGGGCGGGGAATAGTACAAATCTTCTATATTTCTTAGATTATAATTCAGATAAAAAGTATTAACACTAAATATGGAACAAAAAAAAAAGGAAAACCAAGTTTTGGGATCAGAATCATATACCACTATTATCAGCTTGAGACTTTAGCTTTTGATTTTCTCAGTGTAAAATGTTCACAATGGTTATGAGGCAGAGCAAGCTGTGAAACTGAAATACACCTCTATTATCTGGTTTTATCACAATAAGCATATATTGCCTCTCTTTTTTAGTTAACAGTTTTCAAAGTTGTATAGTTCAAAGGTCAAAACAAAAGAAGAGAGAGAAGTAGTCACAGTCTGTCAGGGTGGGTTAGGTAGGAAGCAACATGAACTGATGAAATTGTGAAAAGAAGAAGCAACTGATGTCCAAAAGGATTCAGTAGTTCATTCTCCTTGTAACTAGGTATTTAGATACGATAAAGTTAATTCAGTATTGAGATATGAAAAGGTTAAAATTTTTAATTCTTTTATACATTAAAGAATCTCAGGCATCAGTGTTTTAAGAAGACACTTAAAAAAAAAAAAAACAGGGGCCTCCCTGGTGGCACAGCAGGTTGAGCGCTGCAATGTGAAGCACCCACAGCACAGCAGCACTAATTCGATCCCTGGCCAGGAAGGGACCCACATGGCACAGCAGACCTCTCCTGCCTCGCTCGCTGCTCCCCTCAGCAGTGTATTTCAGTCAGTCTGCCTGTTCTGCTCCTGGCTCTGTCTCTGGTGAATCCTCCACCTCCCATGCCTCTGGCCTGTACCCCTGCTCTTGTATGCATGAATTTAAAAAACCTTAAAAAAATACACACACACATACACACACACTGTATAAATGTGTCTTAAAGAGCTACTACATAAATGCTGCTTAGCTAGTAGATCTAAATTTACTGAACATCTACTGTGGTCCTGCTAAGAGCAACAAGAATACTTAAAAGTTTAAAAATTTATGTAGAACCATCATTATGATTTTGTAAGTTGATAATTTCCAGAGTATTTTGTAAAACCTAGCAATGCAACTAACAGATTCATTCACTAATGAATACATGTAAGATTCTACTATGAACTACAAACTATTGTGGTGAATACTGAGCGTTAAAAATGAGTAAAGAGTAAGTTCTGTCATGAGGTTCTCATCTTATGAGAAAGCATCTCAACAGTTACAAAGTGGAGAGCCCAGATATGAACCATTCTCAGTGAACAGAAAGGTAGATGTTCCAACTGTCTCCCAGGTAATCAGGGATAGAACCCTTGTAGAGGTGATTCAAGAAACAAGTCTTAAAGGATGGAGAGTGAGAAATAGGGTAATGCAGACAATGTGAGCCAAGCAAAAGAGTTAGTGCACTTTAGGAATTGCATGTCTGCATTACAGGCAATGTAGGGAGTAGAGAGAATGGAGGTACAAAATACACAGGAACCAAAAATGGAAGGCATCTACTTCACACCAAGGAAAGTAGACCTTAACAAAAAGGTAATAGGAAGTCACTACACAATTGGAAATAAAGTACGAAAAGCTTTATATTAGGACACTAGGGTAGCAGTAAAGAACACAGAAACAAGAGCATGTAAGATTTATATGGTTACGGAGATAAGGCAAACTCAAACTTCTAAGAACGTACTCATCTTCTCATTTAATTAATCAATAGTAAAAAATAACCGATACTAATTCCTTGTTTTACCATGCCTGATCTGATAGTACGTACTTATTGATTTGTTTTCTCTATTAAAATACAAGCAACACTGAGAAGAAACATGGTCAACTTGCTTATTAAAAAATCTTACTGCCTTGAACAATATCCAACACACAGCAGTATTTGCTGAAAATTAAAAAACAGTAAACATTTCTACTAAACTAAGAGATTCATTGCTACCACAATGATTTACAGTAAAGATAGAGCAACATATTTTTTCACATCTTGATTTGCTCTTAAATTCCCACAGAAGTTTTTAAATACGCTATCTTCCCATCCCTGTTGTTAACTACTAAAATTGTTGCTAACCCAAGAGGAAGGAAAAACTCACTCACCACAACTCTGAACAACAAAAAGGAGCAGTCCATAAAACTGCCAAAATTCATGTATGAGCAAAAGTAAGTATCTATTCTTGTCAACAGAAAACTAAGGAAAAAATACATGATCCTGACAAAGCATTATTTGTCAATATTTTGAATGATGTATTTGATGATGAGCAAGTCTCATGATAATCTACAGAACCTACAAATACATTAACAACAAAATAAAATTTTAGACTTTAATGAGACATATTTCTTTTAAAACAGAGCAGAAAATTCAATTAGATAGTATAAATTTAGAGAAATTAAACTTTAAATGCCATTTTGCTCATTGATATGTATCATAAGCAATAAGCCATTTATCGAGCATAAAAGTAAATTGGGTTATTCATGAGTCACTACTATCCCCGACCCTAATCATGGAAATGGGGTAATCACACTTGGATTATTATATTTCAATATTGTATAAAATAGTGCAATTTTTTAAATGGAAGTAAATATCCTGTATGTTATAAATGTCATACATATTTCTAATAAAAAATCATCAAATCAGAATTGAATTCTGGACTGTAACTTATTTTCCAATTTTTACAGTCACCCTAGCACAGGTCATGATTCTTAGTAAAATTCAACAGTTACTATAAATGTTTAACAACCACATCTCAGGAAAAGTGAAATAACTTATTGATGGTTGTTTGCCAATCTATGTGATATAGGTTGTATACCAATCTATGTGATATAGATCCCAAGTGGCCAAAAACAAGTAGCCAATGTAATGTTCTGGGTGTGAAAGAGAAAACAGACCTGGATGGAACACCATTTGAAAATACACTGTGCTAGATTAATTTGTATTTGCACATACTATAGCTGTAAGTCATTGATTTATTCATTAATAATTTACTATGCAGAGCTACATTCCATGTTAGGATAAAGGCATGATGAAATTACACAATCACTACCTCAGGTGAAATTGGAGTTCTTATGAAAACCAAGAATGGCACAAGGCCATGTTAATTTCAAACTGCTTAAAAATCTAAGACAAATTGACACTATCTATGGTATACAGCTTATATTCATGTTAAATTTCTCAACCACCAATTGTATTTCAGCCCTATCCAAATTTTAAAGATAGGTAAAATCTAGAGGTATCAAATTGACAATAAACTAAAGGTCTTCCCTATAAAGAGTTAAATGCTAACTACATGTATGCAACTGATATTCTAAATTAATTTTTTAAAATTCTCTTGCTGAAGTATATTTATCTTTCAATTTATTTTTTCCAATACATTACTCAACTAATATTTGTTAAGCATAACATATAAACCTATAAGGCCTGATGTGTATATGTGTTTGAATGTGAATATGTAAATACACACATACAGGACAAATATGCATATGCATATGCATTTCTTTATTCAATCAACAGTTATTAAATGTCACACAGAGATAGTGGAACCCTTGCTAGGATGAGGAAATACAATAGTAATTAAGAAATATCATTACCTCAAGTGTTAAATATGTATTTGCTACTTTAATTTACCCCTGAAGTTTTGGGTCCTTCAGTATTCCCCAACTTCGTTGGTATAACAGCACTATTTAAAATATGATAATCTGTGATCTGTTAGTAATAATAACTGAAAGCAATAATTTCTAAAAGTAACCAAACCTGTATTGTCCTTTTGATATGGTTTCTAAATCATTTTTAACAATTAGTTTCCATATTCATGTGTATATATACATGCATTATTTCTCACAAGCCTACAAAAGCACAATTCTTTTAACTAGATGTTCTACCTCTTCTGATTCAAAGACAATCAATGTACAAACACCATTCCATATTTTAATCCATGCACCTATAATCACATATATCTACAGAAAGATACGGATATACAGAGAGATGGATATATAGATACATACATTGCAGATGGAGTGTAGAAATTTGTGATTTTCCTTGAATTATATCTCATGAAAGTGTTTTAAAGTATTTAGCATGGGGCCTCCCTGGTGGCACAGCAGGTTGAGTGCTGCAGCACAGCAGAGCAAGTTTGATCCCCAGCCAAGGAGGGGACACACATGGGCCTGCAGACCTCTCCTGCTTCGCCCGCTGTTCCACTCAGCAGTGTATTTCAGTTGATAGGCCTGTTCTGCGCCCCACTGGGTCTCTGATGAATCCTCTCACTTACCACTACTCTGGCCTGTACCCCAGCTCTTGTACGTATAAATAAATCTTTAGATTCTACTTCTTTTCAATATTGGAATAGTAGTCCATGGTATGGAATAACTTATCTATTCTGTCATTGCCTTTTGTTTACAGGTTCTTAGTACAGTGAATAATATTAAAACAAATGTTTGTGTATATATATATACACACACATATATATACATATATATATATATCCATCCTTTACTATTGGTGTTTATTTCCATGTCACTAATTCCTCAAGAGCGGAACCTCTGGGTCAAAGGGCATGTATATGGTCCTTTATTATAGACATTTTAAATGGCTTTTCAAAAATGATAATTTTGTAGCTATTTTACAACCAACCATATATAAAATTACTTTCTCCCCTAAATTCCAAAATAGTAAAAATAGCTGATGAATAAAGTTACTTTAATTTTAATATAGTCCTATATTTTTATATATATATTAATTTAATTGTATTTGTTCCTCTTAAAATGTCTTTCCAGATCCTCAGTCCTTTTTACTAATGGGTTTTCTTTTTTTCTTCTAGTCAATTTTAATAGCTCAGTATTCAGAATAGGTATTAACTGTGTCAAGATTAATAGAAATATTTTTACCACATCTATTATATGTTGTTGCCTACACATGGTTTGATAAAGTATTACTTTTCTTATTTTTAATGAATATGCCTATGTCTTCTCTATAGTTTCAATGTTCCCATGCTGTTTTCCAGTCAGAATAGATGACACCAATATTCAGAGACCAAGGGAAAAAGTGGGGGAAGTCGTAGCATTATACCCTCATTCTATTCATCCTTCTTTTCCAGAAAATAAGTCAATAAATTGTCATTTCTTGCACTAATCAGTTCAACTTGGGCTTCTATCACTGACAAAAGTTATTTGACTCTTACTAAAATATACCTAACACAAAAGAGATTAATCAAATACTGGAAATTCAGTACTATAAATTATTTCCATTTTCACTACCCATGACAGTGTTCATAAGTTCTCCACATGTTTATACAAAGAAAGTGTAACTACATGGTTTAAAGAAAGTGAAATTTTATTATTTCTTAATGCACAATAGCTAAAGCTTTTAAAATTTATGTATAATTGACAGTATTAAATTCTTAAGAACTCTGGTTATAATAAACTTTGAATTTCCATTTGACAAATATTTTTCTTACTTTATACAATTTTTATTCCCTGAATTTTCTATATCTCTATACCATAAGTGAGGGAAATACAAGGCCACTCACAGTGTCAGAAAGTAATGGATATGACCAATACTTTATTTTAAAATTACATACAATTTTACATGGTTTTGCTCAATTAAAAACAAGATTCCTACAGGCTTTATTCCTATTACTCATTCTCTTAATTTAGTGGAGAAAAATAGTTGAACTCCCTAACAAAAAAAAAGTCTGTAAATGTTTTGCTGACCCAAACATCCTGTGCTGAGATCATCTCATGGTTGGTGGAAAGTAGTGAAATGAGTCTCAGGAAAAAGCTAATTCATGAACCTCTCACAAGGTCTCTAGAAGTTTCAATAAAGCTACATTGGATTTACTCAAACTTGACAGAGCAACGCAATTCATTCCTAGAATTTTATTTAGAAGGCAGCAGCAGAGTCACTAACACAATTGGTTCATGAAATAGGATGTTGTGTCCCAACAACAGCCACACACAAATTTTGAGACTCCATTTATCTTTAATCCCCAGATTTCATTCTCAGTGCACACACACGCAGTCATCCATACCCAATGGCCCAATGGAAGCATGAAGAGATAATCATGTAATATTAATCTACACTGTTTTTGTATGTCATCTCTGATTTTCAGATTCATGGAAGCATTTGCTTGCATGAACTCTAGATTCACAGACTGCTTCTTTCTTTAGTGATTCCAAATTCTAGTGTCTTACTTGATTTGGTATTCTCCTTACTCCTCAGGCTGGTATTCACTTCAGGATCATTTAAATTGATATCATTTGTCTGGATGACATTGTTCTGTCTTATTTGTAATCAACAAGATGATATCAAAGGTCTAACTGCTCTGTTATCATATTTCTTTTCTGTACCTTTAACTCATTTTCTATCAGGACTGTCTATATCAGTCCATATTGTGGTTTGGAAGCTTTGGGCTTATACTGTGTACCTCAGAGTTGACCATAAGAAAATTAACTATGTTGCCTAAGACTCACCACTCTTTCTCAAACAGAAGACACTCACTTTTACCTTTGAAATACGTATGGGACTGGGGGTGGGGGGGATGTCAAAGCAGGGCTATATACAACTACATTTTTACAAAATGAGTTTTTGCACTAAACATAATTTAAGAATCACTATTTTGTATTAGTATTTATATTTTCAATCAAGAGGCTCTCAGATTTTACTTATCTCCCATTCCTTCAAACATTTCTTTGAAGCCCATTAGCTCATATCCCTACTTTTGCCCTACCCTAACACATGACTTTGCCCCTAGTTTCAAGAAGGGTACTGAAATTAGGCAAAGCAAAATGATTCAACTTTTCTCTTCCATGAAAAACCTACTATTCTTTTATCATTATCTGATCACCCTGTATAGAAGTTTGCTTCCTTATTTCTGAAACTTTTAACCTGAAACCAACAGTCTAAAAAAATTTCTTTCTTTTTTTTCTTTTCCTGAAGTGATTCCTTTTCCACAAACCATTTTACCAGACCCACCCTTTAATCCAAACATCCCTGATCTCTGCTTCTCCTCAGGCTACCAATCCATTTTTTTTCCTTTCTGTCACCACCAAAGATCTAAGGAGTGTGCTATATTCAGTATTAGTCCTTCCTCACTATACATTCACTTCTTATGCCTTCAAAGATGTGATAGCTTTCCCATCAGCCCTCTCCAGGAGTTTCTCTTACAAAGGATCATCATGGAACTCCTATTGCTCACATGTCTTCTCAGTTCCAGGTTGCCAAACACCCAGAAGCAAAACACTTGTATTTTTCTATTTTAACATACCTCATCCTAGACTACACCACCAATTTCTTCTCTGCATCTCTGCATCACATTCTAGATACAGAGATATAGTTACATCAGCTTTTCAAAATCCTCTACTGAGTTTCTACTCCTCTGTGCACTAAACATAGGTTTCTACTATGAGCCAAACATTTCTATGTTCTCAAAAGTGAATTTCATTGTGGAGTTTATATCTTTATACCAATGAGCATGAAAACTATTCACTACAAAGCCATGACAATTTCATGCATTTCAAGAAAGAAAAGTATATCCCAGTATGTTTTCTACAGATTAGTCATTCAGAATTAATTTTTATATCTACATTCAAAATTTCCTAGAAAGAGGAATTAATTGGCTAATAACAAAACACACCAGATAAATGTAATTTATACGGTGCTACACCTCAAAAAAAGTTAAGTACACATTCTTCTCAAATGCATGCAACCACATCTAATGGGCCACTTGTTGGGTGACAAAACAAGTTTCAATAAATTAATAAAGATTGAAATCATTCAAACACTGGTATAAAATAAAAGCTATACAGATCTTCAAGTATGTGAAGATTAAGCAACATAATACTGAATCACTACTGGGTTAATGAGAAAATCAAAAGAAAAACAATATACCTAGAGCCAAAGTAAAATAAAAAAAGGAACTATGAATAACTATGGAACTAGCAAAAGAATACTAAGAAGCAAGTTCATAGAAATACAGCACCTCATCCAAAAAAAAATCTTAAATATAAAATCTAACCTTACACCTTAAGGAACTAGGAAAAAAGAACAAATAAAACATTTAAAGAAAGGAAGTAATAAAAATTAGATCTGAAATAAATGAAATAGAAATCAAAAGGAAATACACAACATTCAAAGACAAAACCAGGAGCTGGTGGATTAAAAAAATATAAAATATAAAAGCCTCAGACAGGTTCATTAAAAAGAAAAAAAATGAAGTATTCAAAAAGAGAAAACACTTGTTAAAAAGAATCAGAAACAAGAAAAGTTAAAATAGATATTATAGAAATACAGAGGATAACAAGATACTAAAATGAACATCTTTAGCCAACAAATTGGAAAAATTTAGAAGAAATGGACAAATTCTTGGAATCATACAACCTCCCAATACTAAGTCAGAAACAGAGAAATTCAACACACCAATTAAAAATAGTAAAATGTAACCAAAGTATCCCCAAAAAAATAAATATCCACAACCACAGGGCTTTGTTAGTGAGTTCTACAAAACCTTGTGAGACAAAATACAAATGATCCTTCTTTTCCAAAAAAAATCAAAACGAATTGCTTTCAAACACATTTTATAAAGTCAACAGTTACTCTGATGCCAAAAACAGGACATCACAAAAGAAAACTATAAACCAGTTATTTCTGATGATACAATATTCCAACAAAATCTAGACAAATCAAATTCAGTAATACAGTAAAAGGATGACCCACTGAAAACATAAAACCTATAGAATACAGGTAAAGCACTATATGACATACATCTCAGCAACATCTTTAAAGACTCATCCCCCAAAGCAAAGAAAGTGAAGGAAACGATAAACAGCTGGGATTACATCAAAGGAAGAAGCTTCTATACAGCAAAAGAGACATTAACCAAAACAAAGAGACATCTTACTGATTGGGAGAAAACAACTGATAAAGGACTGATCACAAAGATATACAAAGAATACATACTACTCAACAAAAACAAAGTAAACAATCCAGTCAAAATATGAACAGAAGAACTAAAGAGACACTTCTCCAAAGAGGAAAAGCAAATGGCCACCAGGCATATGAAAAAATGCTCAACATCCTTTATAATCAGGGAAATGCAAATCAAAACCACAATGAAATACCACCTTACACCAGTGAGAATGGCACATATTAAAAAAACAGGCAACAACAAATGGTGTGAAGGATGTGCAGAAAAAAGAATTCTCCTACATTGATGGTGGGAATGCAAACTGCTCCAACCACTATGGAAAGCTTTGTGGAGGTTCCTCAAATTACTAAAAATGGAGCTTCCATATGAGCTAGCAATTCCATTCCTAGAAATCGACCCAAAGGACACAAAAACATTAATTCAAAGGATACCTGCACCCCTATGTTTACTGCAGCAAATAGTGCTGCAGTATGGAAATAGTACTGCAGATATGGAAACAACCCAAATGCTCAAAAATAGAAGACTGGATCAAGAAGAATTGGTATATATACACAATGGAATACTACTCAGTCAAAAAATATAAACTCATTCCCATTCGCAGGAACATGAATGGAGCTAAAAAGGGATCATATGATCAGTAAAATAAGTCAGAAGGAAAAGAAAACTATTGGATGGTTTCACTTATAGGAGAAATGTATGGAAACCAAATAAGGGATCAGGATAAAAAATAATTATAATAAATTTAAAAAATTAACACAAGGACAGACTGGGGACACCTGGTGAGGAGGGGAGGGGGAGGGTTGAGGGAAGATGGGAACACGAGGGACTGAGGTGATGGTGCACTGGTGAGATGGTGATGGGGAATACATGGGGATTACAATTGATGTCAAGTATATGTAAATTTTAAAATATTTTAATAAAAAAATAATTAAAAAAATAAAAATAAAAAATTAACAGGCAACTATTAATCAAACACATTCTGCAGGGAGAGGGATCAGAACAGGGAGAGAAGAACACTAGGGACTGTAACAGGTAGTTCCCAGGAAAAGGGGAGGTCACAGCTTCCCTGCCCCACCCTAAAGGAGGGTAGAACTGAGCAGGGAGGGGAAGCTGGAGAGGAGTCCAGAGTGGGAAGGAAGCAGGATGGCGAGCCAGAAGGTGACCAGAAGAAAGAACAAGGAGCACAGAGACATGTGAAAAAACTATACTTGCTTCTTGGTCCTGGACTGGTTATAATCGATGTGGGTGAAAGACTTGTTGGAGGTTAACAGCTTTTATCTTGGTTTTGATTTTGCTCTTTTCCTCCCAGACTTGTTTGACTGTTTCACTTTTCTATGGGTCCCAGCTGGAAGGTGCTTTAGATTTGTGGCAGGCTTTCGGGTCTTGATTTGGGCCAATCCTGCTTGACTGTATATTTACCCAGGAGGGGACAGGTAACTTGGATTCTTGATTTTAAAACTATTTTCTGCCTTTTCTGTATTGCATACTAATTGTATTAAAATTCCTTTCCATTAAAGGTTTTATATTCTATCTTGATGCAGCAAATGGCAGAACCTATGAGAGCATCTAGGTCTGGGGGCTCTGGGGTGCCCCTCTCCCTGTCCTGTAACAGGACTAGGGTGACAGTGCACAGGTGACTTGGTGGTAGGAATTTTACGGGGACTATATCTGAGAGGAGAAAGCATGTACTGTACAAAAAGGATGATGTAAAATACAAATAAATATTTTTTTAAAAAAAAGGAGGATAATACATGACCAGGTGAATTTATTCAAAGGACTCAAAGACAATTCTTTATCAGTAAATCAATGATTTCTACCACATCAACCAAAGGAAAGATAAAAATCACATCTCAACAGAGAAAGCATTTGAAAAGATCCAGCCTCCATTTCTGATAAAAACTCAGTGAAATGGGGAAAAGACCGTACCTCAACAAATTAAAGGCCTCATTTGGGACAATCCAGCAGCTAACATCATACGCAATGGGCAAGAACTGAAAAATTTTCCTCTAAAATCAGTTACAGAACAAAGATGCTCACTTCCACCATTAGTAAACATAGTATCAGAAGTCCTTGCCAGAGCAATTAGGCAAAAGAAATCCAAATTGGACAGAAGTAAAATTATTACTATTTGCAGATGACATAATATACATAGAAAACCTTAAAGACTCTACTGAAAAACTACTAGAAATATTAAATCAGTAAAGTGTTTATTAAAATTGAAGAAAAATAAATTTTAAAATTAACAGAAAAATTGAAAATTATTATACATTCTAGCAGTACTAGATGCTTTAATAACATATATACCAGACACCATATGTGCAGTATTTCATTTGCTCTCTATAACCACATTTGAAATTGATATTCTCAACATTTTCCAGACCTGAAAAGAAGTAACCAAAAATGTTAACAAAAGTAACAAGACTATATGCTACTTTTGAAAACACATTAAGATGCAAAATGCCATGTTTTAAACTTTAAAAGCAAGGATTGTAACTAGGGTATTTGTTGATGAACGGATGAATCAACTTTCAGATTAGAAAAGTTAATTTAGATGTTATCAAATCTAACCCCCTAATTTTTCTGTTTAATACTAAGTAAATTCAAAGGCAGGCAAAATAATCATATATCTCAAATATGAATTTTTCATTTATTTTAATGTAGTAAATACGTCCTATGATTTAAGACTCCAAGTTTCCTGTATTTTTCATTTATTGTGGTAGAAAGCACTAAGCATTGTCATACATAGATAAATGGTTAATAAAAACTATTTGACAATGATCACAAACTGAAGATTTTCGTTATTCATAGATTTACCAGATGTTTCCAAAATTTAAGTTCTGTAAATAAAAGTGATTATTAAATGAGTGCCAATTTACTGCAAGAATGTGAAATGAAGCTGTGTGCTATTCCAAGTTACATCCAAAAGCTTTGCAAATAACATACTATTTAGTCTGCTGATTTGTTTTTATTTTTCTAATTGAAATGTGGTCCATGTTATCAGGCCATCTGCACCATGGTAGAATGACAACTTGGTAAACAAGACAAAAATGGCATTTTCTGTCAGGAACAACATCAGATTTTACTTGTTCCTAAGAAAATACTATTTTATAAAGACTTTCTGACACGAATGCTGAAAACTTGGATAAGGGAAGCCACAATGGAGCAGCCTGTTGCACTGCTTAGGTTCCCAACTACCAGGATGATGAGGGTTCAGGTTTCACGCACAACATTAACTATATATGAGTCAGATATATACCCATCACTGCACAGCTGGCCCTAAATCCAGTCTTTTACCACACACTTAGGATCCACATATCCCATTTTGTTCTTGTTTATTCACTGTTTTTCACAAACCCCTTAAAGTACTGAAGAACTGATTTTTTTTTAAAGATTTATTTATTTATGCATACAAGAGCTGGGGTACAAGCCAGAGTCGCGGGAGGTGAGAGGAATCACCAGACAGAGTGGGGAGCAGAACA
>JAGFMF010011574.1:3463846-3617270 GCA_019455555.1 Galemys pyrenaicus | reverse complement strand
GCAGGAGAGGTCTGCTATGCCATGTGGGTCCCCTCCCTGGCCGGCAGCAGGGATCGAACTCGTGCTGCAATGGCTGCGGTTTGCTTCACAGTGCGTTGCTTAACCCACTGCGCCACCAGGGAGGCCCTGAAGAACTGATTTTATTTGCATTAGTATCCACAAGTTTCTTCTCATAAGACTGCATTATTGTAGCCAAAAATCAAGGAACAGGAATTCAAGTTCATTGGTCAGATCTTTTTTTTTTTTTAATTTTCTTACACTGATGTTCACGTTTGTACAGTATTTGATTTTTCCCCTCAAGTGTAGTCCCATAGTTCTCCCACAACACAGCACCCATGAACTATCACCATTGTCCCTTATGGTGTCCTCTCCCCTGTTTTGACCTCTGCCTCTTCTCTGATGCTGTAAGGCTCAGATCTATGGTTTGAAGTTTTGTCTCTTTCCTGCATAGTCTCATCTTGGCACATACAGAAGTCTGAGGTAATCTGGGAGATGACTACTCTACCTCTTCCCCCTATATTGCCCTCTTCACTTATTAAATTTTTTTTTTTCCTAAAAAATACACAAAAACTCAAAGTCAGCCTAATTCCATTATTCCTTTTTGTTCAAGTATACAAAGAACCAGATGCTTTTTCAGTATCTCCATCACAGTGGCCAGAGATGACCATGTTTTCAACAAGTATGGTGAGACTCCATCAAGAGTTTTGTTTTGTTTTTTGTTTTAAGTTATACACACTGGCACCAACACATTTGTGTATATTTACTCACACAACTTTTTTTTTAAACAAAAATTAATTCCTACCACATCTGGCTAACTTCCTGAGTTTTATCTAACACACTCATTTTAAAGGATATATTCTCCATCACTGTATGAGTATGTTATTACTTAATCATTTATCTACTGATAGCTATTTTAAAGTTGATATTTTATACTATGCCTCAAGGAATAACTTCATATGTAGATCCTTAGACTTTGAAGTTATCACCATAAAAATAGATTTTAAAGTATGGGAATGTTAGATCAGTAGGGCATACAAGTTTATTTTGATAGATACTGCCAAATTATACTCGAAAGTCACACTGCTATATATTTCTACCCTCTCACAGAACACTGTCAGCAATCTTTAGCTTTTCTATTTTTGACAGATGAAAAATGTCCTCCATACCTATTTTAATTTACATATCGAAGCTGAACATCTTTTTCAATTGGCTGTTTGCCATTTGTATTTCTTCTTGAGTAAATTGACTATTCATATTAATTAAGTATTTTCCTATTGGGTTATTCATTTTTTTTTCCCCTAATGATTTTTAGGTGTTCTTTACACATTAATGATAAGTTGCAAATATTATTTCCAGTTTTTTATTTCTAAGTTTGTGTTTACTCCCACTCTACATCACTGCCCATATAGAAATTTTCGGTTGTTATATTAACAAATGTATCCATTTTTTGTTTACAAGTTCTGGATCTAAACTTGTTTTAAAACACTTTCTCATTGCAAGATTATCTTAAGTAATATCACCTCTGGATAATATTCTAAATTCAAAACGTAATTTTCCTAACCTAGTAAGGAAGCTTTTTCCTCTGAAAAGACTGTCTAATAGTAATATCTCAAGCTTAGAGTCCCTCCCCTTCCTTAGTGTGGCCCTCACTCATACTAGGAAATCTATAGTGTCGAAGGATAGGGGTCTTCACTATTCTCCCATCTTGTTCTTAAATTCCATCATCCTCACTCAACAGTTTTCCTTCAGCACCTTCAGGTTGAACAAAGCAGGGAAGAAAGAAGCCAGATGCAGAAAACTGCTGTCACCCAGATAACGGCTGTACTACAATACCACTGTCCTCTGGATGTGCCTAATATGGAAATGCCTTTTTCTACATGTTAAATGATATGAACTATTCCAACTCCTTTGATGAGAATTAGCAGACCACCCTACATATATACGCTCTGTTGGGGTATGACATGTATAGGAGCTACCCTTGGACAAAAGTCCTTCCAATACAACTCAAAATCACCTTCCCCTGAAAATCTACACTTGGTCAATGTTTTGGTACACGTCCAACTTGTTTTCATAATAGTTCTAGTCCTTTCTCCTTGCTGTGGCACCAAATTCACAGAGTCTGCCTTTAGAGCCTACCATTGCAAACTGTCAGTTTTCAGTCCCTTTATTACCAAATTAAAGAGAAAGAGTCAGCTTTCAGTGGTTGTCCTCAAATTCCATCTGTTTAGCTCTTCTATGCCCACATAAGGAGTTGGAAATAAGATCACAGTACTCTGACACAATAGCACTCTGACACATCTCTCTACAAAGAAAGACCAACAATCTTCCATTTCTTTTTAATATTTATGAACCTATTCTTACATGGCCTACAAGTATTGAGCTGATGATAGCACACTGTTTCACAATCTCTTATCATGGTCACATTGTTCTAGCACCAACTGGATCCTCACCCTTTGGACTTTTACCAAATTTCTGACACAACAAAAAGAGTCACTTTTAAAACTCCACTATGAAACTAAGTTTTATATTATAATGTTTTATATTTTCTACGTCTTTGCTTCATTTTTTGCAAGTTAAAATTTTTATTTTAAATACTTTATTTAGTGTATTCCCATTAGTATATCCTTCTCTTGGATAGTACCACTTCAAGTAAGCATTACACAAAAGAAAATAATTAAAGCCATTCTATTCATTCAAATTTTCATTATGATCTTTGAATTCCAATCATGTCTTACAAGAAAAGCATTCCTTCTACAGGAGGAGTGAGAAGTATTTGGAAATTATATACCTTTTCACTGAAGAAGAGACAAAGCAATAAGGCAGAAAAACTACTCTATCGATTGAATGCCATCTCATTAAGTGATACTCTTTTTAAGTGTATCTTTGATTTTAATAATTTTAAATATAAGTATTTGAATAAATGAATGACACTTGCAATGTTTCTTGATTACTAAACAAGCTAATCTTAGAATTCATCATTTTGATTATTTAAACAGCCTTTGTGTTCTGAAAAAATTCTCAAAAATGACAGGGCGCTTATATAAAGATGATGAGTTACAAAATCAAAATACTTAGTGAGAAATAAGAATGCCAGTTCTTGTCACATCTTCCTCTAAAAGGAATCCAGGCAAGAAGGGAACTCTGGGGGAAATACTGCCAACTCTATGATATTCCTAAATTTTAAATTACAACTAACTTCAGATAGTGAAGTTAGTATAATTCAAAATTTGACAGATGAGTCTCATTAAAATGACCCAAGCCGTTACACATGTGCACCAAGATCAAGTGTGACCTCAGGATAAAATTATTTTAAGTACCATTAAAAGTCTAACAGCAATTTCACAGTACCCCAACATCGCGAGTCTGTGCTGTAGGAGGAGGAACTTTGCTTGGCTACCTGCAGACGTAACCCAGAGCCCAAAGTTCTGCTGACTCATAAGACTCTTCAAAAAAGGGAGTGTCAGACATTTAACACAAAATATTTAGTTTGTGTTGTATCATTTATTCCCTGCCATCCTGGTGCTTCAATTCTATCACATAAATTTAAAAGGTAAGTATGAGGACATGTAAGATAGAAAAAGAAAAAATGTTATAGGTACACACTCCAATATCTTCATAGTGGATCATCCAACAAAGCAAGGAAGAGACAATCATTTAACTTCCTAGACTGACTAGTCTGCAAAGAGAATTCAAGAATTTTCTTCTTAATGATATTTCTTTGGTTTCCCAAAGGAAGATAGTACAATAGCACAATTTTACCAGGGTTAAGGCAAAATCCTTTACTACTGGCTCAGTTACTGGCAAAGAAGGACCCAGCTCCATTTCTCTCTTTGCCCATGGAGTGCAAGATTTTGCAGCCAGCATACTTTCTACCAGAACTCAGTTATCTCTGACAAGAGGACTATTTAGTAGAGCTTCTCAAGGCACAATATTTGGTTCTGCATGACCCAAGGTTGAACAGCCAGAGGTGACAATGGCAAGATAAAATTTGACTTCTAAGTGGCCAATCTAAAAAGCCAACTAGTACACACCTGGAATAGTCTCATCCTTCATGGATCCAGAAAACTGTTATCATCCAGGGAACAAATGCATTTGGAAGAGAACTGAAAACTTGACAACCAGCATCTATAAAAGGAGGTGAGACAAACACAACCTAAACTGGAGAGAGTCTGAGAAACAGGTCAGACCTGGGCTCATGAAGCTTCCCTTTGCTCCCAGTCCACTGCAGCTAGAGAACATCTCCTCCCCAAAAGAAAACAGACTGGGATTGGTATTGGCTGACACACATGGGACTGCTGTCAGCTAGTGTAATGTCCCAAGAGGTGCCCAGTCTGTACCCCACAGAGCCTCCAGGATTTCTTCAGTTAATAGCCCACTGTAGCCAGGCAATTGCCACCTCCTAGAAAGAAAACAAACTGCGAAGAATGGAGCCACCTTGGACTGCTGGTGGAGCCACCTTGGACTGCTTGATAGTCCTTCAAAGGCTTTCATCCCTCCCCAACCTGGACTTCCAACACTCCAGGTAGCTTCTAGCATGAAGCAGTAGGATGGCGAACACCTCCCAGAGAGAGCACAAAATGCTGGGCAGACACAGCTCTAATGGTATCCCCGGCTAATTAAGGCTAATTTGGCAGTCCTGGAAGTACCAGACCTTCTTCCATCTGGGCTTAGCAGTCATTTGGATGGTTTAGCTGCCTATGGTTTCTGTCATCAATCCAAGTTCACAGCCTCCTGTCTACTCTGTTCATGCCTGAGCCTCAGGTGAAAGAGGCTGCAAGCAAAACCAGCTGAGATCAGATCTAGGTTGCAAGTATAAAGTCAGCTTCCATAGAGGATTCTGGGAAAGGAACCTGCCCAGTCTTGACTAGACACCACTTACAGATCCCTCCTCAGCTCAAACACCCGCAGCACCAAAACCCACACATCTCTCGTCTTCCCACTAAAGGGTGGGTTGTTAGGCCATTGGCCCATACTAGGTATTGAGCTTCACCCAACTTGATTGGTGACATGGTCTCAAACAAAATAAACAACAGTAAGCACAGTATACAGACCAATACCCTAGGTCAAGACCCTAGAACCTGCAATTCTAACACCACACCATTACAGCAAAATTGGGAAAGAAAGCAGGCTAGCTTAATCCACAGAAATTATCACAGGATATCAGAGTATTGAGGCAGAGGAATTAGCCCCAATCAATAGATTAAGGCAAATTCCTAATACAAAAGAATTAGCCAAACTGCAAAAATTTTATTTTATTACTGTATATATAATAAAATCCCAATGTCCATAACAATATTAGAGAAATTGACAAGTTTAATTATTTAATGTACATGGATCAATCTGAAAGACACTGAAAATGAATGCCATATACTCTACTTAATCTTGTTATTATCTTGTTTCAGAACTCACTTTGTAATTTGCAATCCTGTGGGTTCTGTCTTAAAATACTAAGTAGAAAACTTTCACTTACATTACACCAGTGTAAAGTCAAAAGAATTTACAGTAAGTAGATCTCTAGTAGTCAACATCCCTGACATTAAGAATAAAAAGTTACTATACTTTTATAACATATGCTCACTAAGTTGACTTGTCATACTCTATTTTCTTCTTAAAGATGGGGGTGAAATAACATTACACTTCATCACTGTCTGCAGAATAATATTTAAACTGAATTATAAGCACAAAAGTTAGGCAAACTGGTAGACAAATGAAATAAGCAAGAAAATAATCATTCAAAGTCAATTCTAGTTGGTTAAAGATGGCACAGAATAGTACATATATGATGAATAATACATTTTAATTCTAAGTCCCTATATCTTTCCATCTATATAAGGTATAACACATCACTTTTCACATTGCTGAACTACTTGGAAACACAAGGTGATAGAAACCCCCAGATGCCTATGAACTCCATTGACATGGAGTACATCACTATAATTTTTTTAAATGCATTCATATTCAAATCTGAGAAACATGATTCTGAGTTCATCAGGCCTGCTTAATTGCACCAACATCTGCAATCAATTTAAATTCTTTAAGATAGTCTTTCACAGCGCTTGAAGTGATTTCATGCTGTGATAGATTTAACACACTCACTAATTTATAGACACACACAAGCAGATGAGACCTATTTTTCACAGAGGTGAGGTAAAGTACTGAAGGGCAGTTTGAATTTTCAGCTATCATTGGGATATAGAAAAAATTCATTCTGCATAACTTATTGAAATTATATGAAAAGATGATAGCACTGCACAAGCATAATATAGAAATTAAGATAAAACCAGTGTTTTGTTTAAACGTATTTGTAGGACATGGGCCATTAAGAGGTTTGATGAAAATTTACAGATGAATCAAACAGAAAAACCTAAAGCTATCAGTTAAAGTTACACAGAAAATTGTCATTCCAATATATTTAATTTTCTCCACTAAAACTCAAAGGGCATGGGGGCAGGTAAGAGAAGTACATTAATGATACAGAGTTGTTTTTTAACCGACAGCATAAAATGGCAGAGAATAAAGACTATAAAGTTCAAAGTCTGAATATGGTGGATGGCAACTACAGCAGTAGTTACTAAAATTTCCTGGATCTCTACAGAAAAAGAATACAACTAAATAGCAACCCAAAACCCAACATGAGCTATCTCCGTGAACCTCAAAATACAGGCAGTTGAATACAAACCACCAATAGCCACCAAGATCTGTAAAGTATCATAATCTGTATAAGAAGCAGACAAAGCAACAAGGTACCTGATAAAGAGCAGAACCCAAAAATAGACCACAGGTACTCATGAGAAATTACAGGAGGCCCATCTGAGAATAGTCACCACAAATGTTGGGTGGCCAGTCCAATGATTGATGAATACAAGAGGCAGAAAAGATCTGAAGAGATGAGAACAAAGTATGTCTTATGAACTCCCAGCGCTCTGCTGCCAGCACTCCCCTTCCAGGTCAGGACCCTTGCACTGAGAAAGAGTTGACAATGAAGTTGAAAGTAGGCAGAATATTCCTACAGAAGATTAAATCTGACATAAAAAAAAAACTAATAAAATATGGCACATGGTAATGTACAATTTCAACATGAGCTAAGAAATAGAGAAATTATCAAACATTAAAGAAAAAAAGGACTCGATAGAAGATTAGGTAAACTCAGAAATAAAATGAGAATGCAGGGAACAACAAATGGAAACAAATCATTTCAGAAAATAAGACTATACTAAAAGAAATGAGACCAAAAGAAAAAAAATCTGAACAGCTCATATCAAATTTAGAAATGAAATAAATTTATCAAAAAGAAAAAGGATTTGTGATGTAGCAGCACATTTAAGATCTGTATTAAAAACAATAACATACAGATAATAGGATCGCTGAAGAGGAAAACAAGGCTTTCATGAAATTGAAAAGAAAAGGAAAAAAAAGATTTAAAACGTACATAATGAAAGTGAACTCAGCAGTCCATCTATAAGGAACAAAATTCTTATACCACCTCCATTTACTATAGCCAACCTAAGTGCCCCAAAACAGAAGGATGAATCCAGAAAATGTGATATATAGACAAAATGGAATACTCTGGGATCAAAGAGCTAAACTCATGCCATTTGAAGCAACATGGATGGAGCCAGAAGGGATTATGCTAAGTCAAATAAGCCAGAAAGAGAAAGATAAATACTGGATGGTGTCACTTATATGTAGACTATAGAGAAACCAAACAAAGGGCTAATGACAAGCTTTAAAACCAGCCCTTGAAAAATGACCATAGAACCGAGGCACCCAGAGGTGGTGGAGGAGGTGTGAAGACAGGGAGGGGTGAGGGCACAGTGGACTGTGGTGGTGGGCTATGGATGCTCTGGCGGTGGGTGTGCGAAGAGACTACACTTGAGTGGGGGATCCTACACTTGTAAACATTGACTTGATGTAAACCAACAGTATTTCAATTTTTTTTTAAAAATTCATCGATAGATCTTTTGATAGAAATGCGGTCAACTTAATGCTAGAACATAAACATATTTATAAATTTAGATCCTGGGGGGTAAGAGGAGGGGACATGTTCTGAAGATTTTCCAGTAAAGTGTCTATGCTATTATCAATAAGTAAAAATTCAGAGAACATTACTATTAGTACTGCAGAAAAAGCAACCTTTAGACCAACAAAATATCTAGAGAAATACTGACATAAAGACTGATAGAAAGCAATAAAATACGGTTACTCATAGAAGACTAATGGAGACTAAATACTGTTATTCACTGAAGTAAAGGTTAAATGAGGACTAAAGAAAGAGTAAAAAAAAATGTAATGGCTATACACTCAACCAACACAGATATAGTACAAAAACAAAGACCACTGCAGATGAAGATAGCATATACAGAAGACTTTTTAAATACAGGCACATTCACTTTTTGCTTTCATTCTCTCTCCACTGAAGAGATCTAGAAAGAGTTACTAACCCACTCACTAGCAATCCTTGATGCTTAGATACTTCTAGAAATACTGTTTTCCAACAAAGGAAAGACTGATTCTAGGTCTACTACATGAAAAAAGGAGACTGTACAAAAAGTAATTTAGTATAGCATTAATATGCAACAAATAGACAATATTTAGGATTATCTGCATTTACTTTTGGACTATTTCATTTTCACACCTCTATGTACTTCAAGGATTGATCTAACCTGAAGCCTCTCTTCAGGATTGGAAATAATTTTGAATTACGCTGAGATTATGAGGTCAACTACACTTGGTTATTGTGGATGAGGGAAAATGTCATTATCCTGCAGTATTTACAAAATGGTAATAAACCAGGGAATAAGAAAATTAAGAATATCCTCTATATATTAAGATGATCAGCTCATTAAGGACTTTTTAATTACACATAAAATGTATTCTATTTAGCAATAAGAACTAAAAGGATGTCTCTTGAGTCTAAGTCAAAGTAAGGAGTCTAAATTTATTGCCATCAACTAGGAAGGTGAATCAGCCCATTAAAGCTTGAAAGTCAGGCATATTCTTCTCCATCTTGCCAACCTGTTTTATTAGACTTCTTCCTAAAACAGATCAGAGTTTTTTTTGTTATAGTACATGACCTATCTCTTTGACGATTTCTACAATTGGCCAAGAGTCATAGATAATTTTTTAGTGGCAATAATATACCACTTGAATACTCATTTCACAAGAATTGTTCTTCATATACAAACTAACCTTGAACCCACAGTTGTTTGATTAGCTTTATTAGTAAATGTTCAGCAAGCTTAGCTGTTTAATTTTATCAACTCCTGTCTTTGTTGAATTAACCTTACTCTAAAAATCATCTGATGATGATACTCATCTCGCACAGCCCAGTAGTTCTCCTCCTTGACTGCATATTGGAAATCACCAAGCTTTACAAAATCCTGACGTCCGGTTCTCACCTGCAAAAATTCTAATTTAACTATTAAATAGTGGGACCCAGATGAGAACATTTTCAAAGTTACCTTAGATGATAATAGATAGCAAGGTTGAGAAATATTGCTCCTGATCACTTCTTCCTTTCAAACCCCCCAAATTACCTTCCCCTTTGTTCATTGAAAGGAAATTGCACATACATAGCCCTTTCCTCAATTTTCAACCTTTTCTATCAGAATTACTCCTTCTTCAACATTCATTCCATATGAATATTTCTCATCAGTTTCACCTCCAAGTGTACCACATGATCAAGATAAAAACCTGAGATGACCTTCAATGCTACAATTAGTATAAATATTCTTGACCACAACAGTCTCTAAAGTTCTAGTAATTTTACTAAAAACAGTATCTCTAATGTCTAATGATCTTTTAAAATACTGTTGTAAAAAGAGACTAGGTGCCTAAAAGATTTTTAAAGAACCAAAAATATAAAATATAAAACTCTAATTTGAACCTAATAGAACATTTTCCTAATAATAAAAAAAAAAAGTTTCTTCATTATCCTCTACTGCCTATAGAAAAAAACAAGGCATTAATAGCAGAGAACATTAAAAGCCAGGGTGCTGCTCAGAAACAACTCATAAGGAACCTGGATGAATTTGAGCTACTGGAAGATAATTTTAATTGTACATAAATAAAGCCTGTCTTGTATGGGCACAAATGTAAATTAAAATGCCAGAAAGATTACTAGGAAAAACTGTTAACAAGAAATTGGTTCACTGCCCTGAGGCTCTGAAATTTTCTCCTAGTCAGCAAGCAAGACCTGGAGAAAAACAAAGTATTATAAGCAAGGGCATTGTTGATAAATAGGTGTCTAACAGCAAGTACCAGTCACAAAGTTTTAGTAAGCTTTTGTGTCATTGGAAAGTTTTGATCAAACTCCTAACCTGAAATGCAAGTCAAAAATAATATATGTTAACTTTAAGCAAGGATATATAACGCTATGCTACTTCACCCAAGATGCTAGTGGTCAAAATATAAGCCATTTATATAATAAATTCCACAATTAAAAGTGACAGAAAATAGAAAACAAGCTGACTTACCATCTATGTTTTCAAAATTAAAATGAAATTTAATTCCAAGCAAAAAAAAGACAATGAAATGCATAAAAAATTCCTCCTACTGATATATTTTAAAAAGCCAAACAAAATCAATTCTAAACTCTACCTAAAGAATAGATACACAAATCTGAACATCGAACGTGACTATATCCTAAGAAAAACAAACCAGTTCTTGTTTGATCAACAGATGCCTATAAGGTTGATACTGCAGAAAGAACATGTGTTCAGTACCCAACATTATGGCCTGCTAAGATAGAACAAGTAATACCAAAACACTTTCCAAATTACTTTAAATTGCATATAAACCTATATACAGTCACACACATAAGGATCTATAATCACATACCTAAGACTTCAACTTAGACTCAGATTGTGTCTGCATGCTGTCTTAAAACTTCTATTACAGTTTTTGGAATAGAGAATGGGAGATACAGAGAGTCCACTCTAAAACTATCTGGGTGATCTATCAGGATGCTAACAGCAGCAAAACAAAAACCCAACTTAAAAGTAGCTTAACTGAAAACTTGTATGGTGGAAGAGTCTGGAAACGATCAAAAAGCAGCTCCGTGATGTTAGGTGCTAAGCATGCTCTCTAAACTGTGTCCAAGGCCGGTGGGGGGAGGGAGAGTGGCGTGAAGCAAGCAGCTTTTCAGCTTTTCTTTCTGCTCTGGATCTTTTTGTGAGGGAGAGAAAACTTTTTCAGAAGACTGCCAGCTAATCTGCCCACTAGATTGTACTGGTCAAACCTTATACACATCCATATCCTAGGAAAACAAATGTAGATCTAGATGTTTAGTCTCTATGCATTCCTGTTTAATAAAATTTTAATTATCTGTCCTAACTGCAGAAATTCAGCTTTTTTTTAATTGGCTACAGAAAATGAAACTCACTAAGGTCTTGGAAATAATCTAGGCTGAATAATGATATTGGTTTTTTTTTTAATTCTACCAATCAGTCTTATCTAATTAGGGCTAGATTGAGAGTTAACATTTCTAAAGCATTTTTCAAATCATCAACTGTAGGCATCAGTATTATTTTCAGAAAGAAAAATGTACACTAATGCTTACTCACATCTAAAAGGCAAATTTTTAGGCTAAAATTGGTAACAAAACTATATGACACAAACTCCCCACATGTTCCCTAGACCAATTGAACAAGGAACAGTGATGATTTTCTTCAGAGAAACTTTTTCAGTTCTCATTAATATAAACACAGTAGTATGACAAGATCAGTACCCTACACTTAGTAAAATGTATTCCTACTTCCAAAGCAAAACCAGATGACTGGTCAGCTTGAACTTTCTCCAGTGTTAACCATCTGCCAAATTATTCAGAATCCTCCTAGGAAAAGTCATGATCCTCCACACACTAATTAAATGAGTCAGTGCTTTAATCAGACTTTAGATAACTAATCTATTTCAATCCTGATAATCTAATTATCTAAATCTGGTAAATAAGTTCCAACCTTAGTCCAAAATGATTAAAGGATTAAAAGTTTAAAATCAGCGAATACAAACTGAAATAGATACACTATAATGAACTTCCAAACAGTCTGTTCTATTAAAAAGCATTATTATATCTGAAATTCAACAACTGAAACACACTATTAAGGCAAAATTTTCTATATCAGTTCTAACTAATGAAGTCTCATTTATGATTAGGTGAATTTATGTTTGTTGGATTTAAAATCCCTGAAGTGATTATTCTTCCCTGACCACATAAAAACATGTACACCATCTCCACTTACCGTGCTTTGGTTTCTCACCACATCACATTTCCCCTCACGTGTTTCATGTGTTGGTTACTCCACTTGGAGGGGGACTATCTTTCTTGGTGCTCTATTTCCAGGGCCTAACTGATACATAGTGTCTGATATATAGACACTTAGTACTAAATAAACAAATGTCTAAGAAATGCAGAATCTCACATACTAACTTTGTATTTGTGCTGATATACATTGATTGTTATTTGTAATTATGGAGTTAAAATTTCAACAGCAAGATAAACATATCACTAAGAAAGGAAAAAACTTGCCACAACTGCTAATGCAAGAGGCAGCCACCAGTTATAAAACATGTGCCATGTTCTATTCATGGACTCAACAACTTACTTTTAGTAAGAAGTCCATAATGTAGGAGTCAGTGCCACCTTATGAATGAGGAAATTAAGGATCTGAGAAGTTAAATAAGATGCCCAAGATCAGAAGGTAAGTCAATCAAAAACATAAGTGTTCTTACTCCTAAATCTGTTGTGCTAACATGTGATCTCTAAGTATAGTGAAGGAAAAAAGCAGTATCACTATAGCGAGATACAGAGTTCATCTACAGAAAGAGTTCAAAAGAGCACATAACTCAGTGATTTCTACACCTGAGTATCAGGCCGCCAAAACACAGCTATGTTTAAAAATGTATCACTTGAATCTTTCTTCTAAAAGAAAAGAAGCCCCTCAGAGTCACTGGCTGGTCTAGTAAATATACTGAATTAAAGTATAAAATAACTTCTGTTTTTTGTGACCCAGCCTTGGCAGCAAGTATTCAGTGAAAACTATGGCATGCTGTGTTATTTTTCTCTAATCCAGTTCTATTTTAAATTCAGTCATTTTTTAGTGTCTTCCTAATCAATTCTTCATTCGCTTCCATTTTATATTTTTCATTCAACCCATTTACTCACAATTTTTAAATGACTGGTCAAATTCATTTGCTGTTCCATAAAATAAATTGCTTCCGTATACCATTCATAGTTAGTAAGACATTTAGACAGGTCTGCCACTGAAGGATCTCGTGTTTTCCTCGAAAACCAGCAGCCACATGGAGGCTTGATACTCTTTTCTTTATCAACATACATAATTTGTTACAAGATAATTTTACCCATAAGGAAGCTCACATCAAAGATAAGCTCTAAGCCACTATTATATATTCTGATTTAGGTAGTTATAGGAGAATCTGTCTCATTTTTCTATAATACAAATATTATACCAATTTATAAGCGACATTAGAAATCAATAAGGGTCTTAATTTACAAACAAGGAATGCCGCATTACACTGAGTATACAAATAGTCATAGTGTCACTAAGCAATGTAAGTGACTGAAAACAAAAGCAGTTAGTTAAAAGTTATAAGAAATATTTAAGTTAAGCACATAACATTTGTGCTTTAATTATACATTCAAAAGCCCTCCGATTATGGTTGCCCACAAACTTAATCACTTCATTAGACAAATGCATTGTTTTCCATACTATAACATGTTTCAGCAGTATTTTTCAGCTTGACAGTTTTACTTACTGTCTTGGAAGCAGTATTAATGTACTGCATCACCATTTCTTTTTTGATACTGAAGTCCTTTTCCCGCAATGGAGTCTTTTTATCTTCATTTAAATTCATATCTTCCTGGAAAACACAATTAAAAAGCCTCATTTTAGAATCTAAGTAGAGCAGCAAGTCTACATATACTATGAACAGAAGATCAATAATTTGTGACTAAACCAGCATTAATTGTTTTGGAATGATTTACACATAGTTCTGCTTGGAGGAAAGAGAAAATAGCTGAAGATAAAGAGAATAAAGTATTCTAGATCATTTTAACAGGGTAAGCATTAATGTATATGTTTTTTGAAAAAAAATACTAATGCCAACAGTTGATGTCTTGAAAATGCTTCAGAAATGTTAACTCTCCCGTACTTTTAAAATTCATATTTAAGTCATTAAAATTACATTTATGCTACTATAAATATTACAAGATTTGTCTTTGATGAGGTTATAAGGAATTAAAATATACACACATACACATAAGTCATTTTTATACATACACACACATGCATACATCATTTTTACAACTGCATCTGAAGCTATCTTGCACTAAGTTGAAAGAACTGCTTCTTGTATCACAAGAATTAAAAGGTAAATATCAATAAACTAACCATGTTCCAGATTCTGATATAAAGTACCTAGTGCTAATCCTAGCAGAAGATGAAGCATTCTATAGTTTTATTTGTGTCTTCTCCACCCCTATCAAAAATGTGTATTAACTAGTTGACTCAATGTTCTAAATGTTCTAAATCACATAGATGTTGCACTCCCCCAAAAAATGCCACCACCTAAAAATCAAGCATTTCTCAACAGCACCAGTCTTGTTACAGGCCTAATTCTAATTCAATAGTCAAGTATATCTACATAAATATATGAATTGCTGCCAGGATCTAACAATGTAGTCGCTTAAGAGGCTTTTCTGGCAAATGACACGGAGCCCTAGACAGAAATGGCTCAAGGAGAAGGGCAGGCCAAATGAGTTCCTCCTGATGTTAACCCTGGGTCACTTGTGATGGAAAACAGCTAAATATAAACTCCACATGCACTCAGAAATGGATCCATAAAAATCAGGGCTTTGGATCACCTATAGAGCCCAGAAAGTTAAATTTCTTCCAAGTTTTATAAGATAACTACAATTCATCAGACACTGAAGTTTATGCCTTTAGCTGACTCAGTTTTTGGCTATCAAACCCTTCAAAAGCACTTAGGAGTCAAAATTTCCTTCATTTCACCTTGATATAAATATCTAAGTCCTAAAAAGTTGTACCACTTTACACTCTAAACTAGTAATCAGTAATGTTACTCTGGGCTTTCTACATAGGAAAATTATGTGAATAATGATATATTTTTTTTCCCTCTGCTGATTCTCAGTAGACCCCCCCCCCCCCCAGCCACCCTTCCTACAGGAAACATTTTGGAAATATCGGGGCGGGAGGGAGGAGCCTTTAGAACATCACAGCGACTGAGCTGCTGCTACCACATTTACAGTGGTATTGTGTTAAGACATTCTGAAACACATGGGCTAATCCTACATAGTAAAAAAGGGTCAGGTGTCCTACAGCGATGCATAGTTTAAAAAAATTATATAAGCTTAGCCTGTAATTCAAATTAATATGTAACATTAAATATTTTGTGTTGCATGATTTTAATATGCATTGCATTTTCCAAGAATCCTACTATTAGCTACACTGTGATTTGTTATTTTTTTTTTTAGCTGTACTCCATTTCTAAGTTTAGCTATCCCAGGAATAGTATACTGCTTGTGATATTTGAATCACCAAAATAGCATTCCTGTATCAATCTACAATGTAGCTTCGTACTCACAGTGCATGAGACAAATGCAAGAATTATACCATCATTATACCTTCTTCAACAGTTATGGTCAATTGTTTATATTGAGATAGTTTAATTATATAGGATAGTAAGGTATTATATTATTTAAATTATAAGCACAAAAACATTACCTATAAAATTTCAATAAAAGTAACAGGGAAATTAGGAAATTATCATAAAAGTGGGGAGAATTTAATAGCACTGAGAATCTCCATTTTAAATTATTCAAATATTTTTATCTTCTTTCTGCCTAATAGCCAAACATGACATGGACTTTTTATTTATTTTTTTTAAATATTTATTTATGCATACAAGCACTGGGGTACAGGTCAGAGGTGTGGGGGGGTGAGGAGGTTCACCACAGAGAGCAGGGAGCAGAACAGGCAGATCAACCGAAGTACACTGCTGAGGGGAGCAGCGGGCACAGCAGGAGAGGTCTGCCGCGCCATGTGGGTCCCCTCCCTGGCCAGCAGCAGGGATCGAACTGGTGCTGCAGTGGCTGCGGTCTGCTTCATAGTGTGTTGCTTAACCCACTGCGCCACCAGGGAGGCCCGAAATGAACTTTTTAAACAACAAATTAAAATACCTCATAGATTCAGAATACTAAAAAAAAAAAAAAAAAAGCCCATCAGTTATGGTTGAAATCAAAATAAAATTTGAAGGTTGATAGTTCAAAGACAAACATGATTAATGTGTGCTCTGGGGGAAGGCATCTTCAAGATCACATGAATTCAACACTATAAGTGGTAAGTTTGGGATTATGGAAGAGATTCACACTTCTAGCCTCTTTCCTCTGGTTTATCCCACTTCTCTCTTTTAAAAATGGCACTCGCTTTTACAACATAAGCAAGATGACAATATCAGGTTAAAACAAAAAAAGAAATGTTATTATGAAGGAGTTTGAAATCAACTAGCAAAAATTACAAACCTTCCAGAGCAGATGACATGCAAATCATCTAGTACATGGTCATCTCTGTATGCCTGAGAAAATGCCACTAGAAAGAGTAAGAAAAGTTCTACCCATTACAAAGGGAAAAAGAAACAGGGAGCAACGGAAAGACAAAAGTAAATGTATATAGAGAAGATGCAGGATTTTTAGAAAACATTTTGAATCACTGTCTATGGAGAAAGGGCTAAAAGAAGAAAACCCTTAACACACTGGCACCACTTCTGGGGGCCACCAGGTCCTCTGGAAATGTATTAGAAGCTTTTCTCTAAAAAACACATCCATGTGTTTGGTTACAATTTGAGAGGAGTTGAGTTAAGCATCTTCCAAGGCTACTCAAAAAACTAGAGAGGGATGTTGTCAGGAAGAGTAAAGCATCTTCATTTATTAAGTTCCTGTCTTCAGGGAAGATCTTCAACACTAGAATTTAAGTACCATGTAGTCTAAGCTCCGTATATTACAGAATAGACATATGCACAGACATAAAATGACTTTGAGTTACCTGGTTATTAGAAACTAAAGAATTGGAGTTGAGACTCCCAATCCAGTACAGTTTCCAGATGTTTGTAATGTGTCTCTCCTGAGCAAGCACCCATTTTCACACTACTTATTTTACACCTGCTCAAAACAATCATATCACTATCTCTATTGTCTTAGGTCAGTACAGCCTCAGATGGATTCTCAGCAGTTAACAGAGGTAGGTCTCAGGATAAGGGGAGTCAAAGAAGCAAAACAGACCAGGGTAAAGAAACATAAGAAAGTGGGGCTCAGCTGGATCTTCATCAGCATGAATTGTACCACAGTGGGTACCACCTGGAAGGAGAGGTCAGTCTGAACATCCCCCACCTCTAGTCAATAGGTCATTAGCTTCAGTATGCTGGTTCCCTAAAGCCAAATATCTAGATAAGAAGGTAGCTCTGAGACACCAGCTGGGAATACTCATCTCCTCCTGTATGTGTGGTCACATACATGAACAACATCAACAACATGTACCTTCATTATACCTTCTTCAACAATTATGGCCTATTACTTATGTTGAAATACATAGTTATATAATGTAGTAAGGCATTATATTTTTTTAATTATTAGTACAATAATTTGAAAACAACTTACTTTATAGTAAAAAAAAAAAAAGCTAAGGTTACTCTAGGCAAAACTGAATACAGAATCCCACATAAATAGTCTAAAACAATAATTAAAAAAAACCCTGTGTCTTAACCAAGTTTTCCAATCAAATAGGATGGAGCATATAATACACTGTGTAGGTATAAAATGATCACACACGATTTTAAAACAGTCTTCAAAAGGCAGTTTACTTTAATATATTGATAGTGTACGTAGTAATTCTACACCATGTATGGAAATATATACACAACCTAATTGTGTAAGGCCTCAGTAATTTAAATGAGGCTAGTGTTTCAGTCAAGGCAAGACAAAAATCTACTCCCTAAATTGAAAAATGTTATCAGTTGGTTATTCATGCAATGTGGCTCTTTCAGAAAGAAAGTTATCAAATCAGTTATCAAATCAAACATTAGTTTCTGTCTGTTTGAAATGTAATCACTATTTTTGTTTGTTAAGAGTTCTACCATTACCTTAGCAACATACGTTATGAATTAACTCATTTATAGCACTACTTTTGTATACATATTTTGACACAGTTTTGCCTGGGGAAATGGGAAGCTACAACATCAAAAAGTAATTTTCTGCTAGTTAATTACTTTCTAATTAAAAACTATACCTAAAATTGAATCACTGTGCTGTTTGAGTCTGAGTCTGACTAGCATTAGGGACAGATTTTAGAAATAGAGCCATCCTGAAAAAATAAATCCAAGTGAAGAGGCTCTCTACAAAATAAGCAGGATTCTTCAATGTATGAAGGTCACAAAAGGTCAGGAAGTGCCCCTGATTGTAAAAGACTAATAAAACATGGCAAACTAAATGTAAGGAGCATCTCTGGAATGCATCCTGAATCAGAAAAAAATACAGAAAATTTGGCAAAATTTGAATAATGTCTGTCATTTAATGAGATTATTGATATTGATATTATTATATCAATAATAATTTTGTAGTTTCAATAACTGTACCAAGTGTATAGAAAATGTTAGGTGAGCAGTATAGAAGAATTCTGACTTTCAACTTTTACATAAATCTAATTTCAAAATAAAGTTCTTTTAAAAAACTATGTTGACATATCCATGAAAATTCTGCTATAAAAAATTGCAGGAGCAAGAAAAATAGAACATCTCTTTTAAAAATCTGTTAATTCAAATAAATAAAGAGAATAATTATGTCATATTTTGGACTTGAAGAGGCAAGATTAAGAAACCACCATTAAAAAAAATATGAGTCTAGGAAAGGAAGTGTTAGGACAAAGGTAACAGTTTCATTCAAAACATGAAGATCAGGCATCCCTAGGAATTGTCTACACAAAGCTTATGCTTCTTTTCATTTTTATTCCAAACCCACTGTCCTCACTGATTCTCCCAGCAATTTTTTAAACAACTTTTCACAAATATCTTGTATTCCTATAATTCCTATAAACCATGCCATGCCTTGTCACCCAGTCCTTAGCTTCCTTGCCATTTGCAGTCTTCACTTGCCCTTTCCTCAGTCTTCCTGAACAGAGTTGGCCCTCTTCATTATGTAAAAACTATTCCACACCTGGTGTCATCATAATCTCCACTAGCAAATTCTCTAACCTCAATTTTCCGTCTTTTCACGTCTCCCATTCCCACACCACCTCAGTTGTGACCTTGATAAAACCTTCAGTTTCTGGATTCCCTTCACATTCTCTCCCAGTGAAAGCTAATTATCTGATTCATCAGTTTCATTAACATTTGTGGAAAATCCTACCAGCTGCCTCTTTTTCCATCCTCTAAAGTAGTTATTTCAAACTTTCCATTTTCTACGAGCAATGAAACTACCACTTCTACCTATCATTTCTAATGAGCAAATTTCAATTTTCTCTGGGAAAAGAAAGCTATCATTCAATTTCCCATTTCCTAAATGGCCAATCTATTTGCCCACTAATCTTTCTGCACCAATTCCTACATGTATCCAAGATGATCCGATTCATTTATGCTCTGGATGCCCTCCTTCCCTCTCCCTTCACCCCTCCTTCCTCAAAAGTCATTACACATCACTTACCCTTTTATTTCACTAAATTATTCTCAGTTTGATATTAATGTATAAACATGCTAATTCTACCTGGATTATTTGGAGAAGGAAGGAAAAAAGCCTTCCCTCAGCCCTAGCTCTACTTTATGTATTATTTTCTTTCTCTGTCACAGGTAACTTTTTACACAATCTTTTCTATATGTATTGCCCTTTCATAGTGCACCAACTGTACTGCTTACTTTTTAGGTATCTGTTAAATGAGATGTGATAAAAGTTTCAAATGGAACTTGTTAATCTTACTTTGGACAAACATGTGGAATCAGGCAATCTTCTGCGAGAGAGCTAGAACTAGAAATCAAAAATTCCCAGTCCCAATCTAGAGGAGTAACAAAAATAAGGTCTAACACCAGGGATAGAATGTTCAGGCAGTGTCACAGGCAAAACTGGACAAGCAAAAGTCCATTACATTTCCAGGGTGGCCTAGCAGAAGCACACCACCTTAGTAACAGAGAACAGGGTCAGTGTAGTGAAGTCCTGGTCCAGCAGTACCCACTCCCACGGTGAATGGGTAACTCCTACCCAGACTTCACTCAGAAAGGTCTGTGACTTTGTGTGGTGCTTGTCCATCAAGACGATTAAAGGGATACACCTTTTTCTAACTTGCACGAGGATATTAAATGGGGCAAAGGAGGTTGTGACCTGGAATCCAGGTCAATGGCATGCACTCAAGCCAGAAGCCAAAAAGGTACTCCAAGAGATTCTTACTATGAATTGTATGGAGTGAAGTTTCCACAAATCAAGAAATGCCAGCTAATTATTTTTAGACATATTCACTTCCTCCACCCCAGACAGACAAAATACTGAGACAAAGTAAGTATTTTCACATTTTTCTAAAAACTAAGATAAAGATATTTTAAATATTAATACACATATTTGCAAATAGATAAAGCACTAAGGAGCAATCAAGCAGAGATGGCAAACAGAGTCGACATTTTTGCAAATGAATTACAAATGTCACACTCAACTATTTTCATCCATGGATATGGATTTTACAAGAGAGCATGCTCATTAAATTTACATCAAGTTGAGAGGGACAGTTAACACCATGGAGAATCAGATTAAATTTTAAATGATTGACTATTTGGAGAATTAAGTGAATACATACATGTAGCAAGTTGCTGAAGATGGTCAAGGTAATTCACTGAGAGAAAACCACTACAGACAGGCAGGTGTGACTAGAGTCAAAGTTTAACTGGAAAACCAGTATAATCACAGATCAAAACATTCATATGGATCACGAAGTATAACATCAAAGGTAAAAACTAGAAGCACAAAAAAAGCAAAACCAAACATGACCTCTTCAGTCAATTTGCAATTCATGATTTTGATAGTGTGCTATGTTTCATGGTTTAAAGTGAATGTATTCCTGGTAATGGTCTGTTTTGCTAACAGTTTATCATTACAGCTACAAACTGGTTTAACATCTTAAGAGACTTACAATGACACCCTTAAAACTTCTGAGACTTCAGAGCTCAACATCCTATAAAAATCTTACCCATTTTGCTTCTAAAAGTGTAGTTCTGTCCTTAAGCAAGAGAATCCATCTTCCATACCACACAATGCCAAAGAGTCTCACTGACCTATGTCTTTACTAAGGTAAGCTTATATTACTAGGTCTCACTGACCTATGTTTTTATTAAAGTAAGCTTTTACTTACTAAGGTAAGCTTATACTACCAGGAACAGTTCAGTGCCAAAAAGTGGAAGATTTCATGATCTCATTCCAGGTCATACACTTTCAAAGAGTGCAGATGATATGAAACTTAATACAGTTCTGCAATTTATTAAAAATGTTTTCATAGCTTAAGTTTAAAAAAACCTGGAGCTTGGAATTAACTTTATTACCATTTGTTTGATATTCTTTATGTTTATATACATATTTATATGCAAACACTATATAATAGCCTATCTTCCTTTTGTCCATTTTTGCTATATACCTACACATATTTATGTAACTTGTTTTTATATAAATGCAATTATGAAGAGTTTTTTTGTTGTTTTACTAAAAGTGGAGCTAAGTTTTCACTGTTCTATTTACAGTGTCTTTACTCAATTCCTATTAAAGAGTCTATAGAATGTGAGAAAATATTTGCCCATCATAATCTAAAAATAACTGATACAAATCAACAAGAAGAAAAAAAACCCAATCAAAAAATGGTTAGAAGAGTTAAGCACTTCTCCAAAGAACAAGTACAGATAGCCAACAGGCAGATGAAAAAAATGTTCATCACTTATTATCAAGGAATACAAATTAAAACCACAATGAGACACCATCGCATACCAGTAATAATAGATTATATCAAAATGGTGGTGAGGGTGTAAAGAAAGAACTCTCATACACTCTTGGTGGGACTGTAAACTAATCTAATCTCTATGAAAATTAGTATGGAGGTTTTACAAAAAGTGAAAAACAGATCACACAATCCAGTAATTCTTTTAGTACCTGAAAAATTCAAAACACTAACCAGAAGGGATTATGCACGCCTACATTCATTGCACCACAATTCACAATAGGCAACCTAAGAAACTGATGAGTGAATTAAAGTTTGGAATATATACACAATGCAATACTCCTGAACTATAAAAAAAAAAAAAAAAAGACTTAAAATCTTGCTAGGACAGAACATGTATGAAACTGCCAAGAGAAGTCAGGAAGAAAACTGGATGATTTCATTCATATGTAGGTTATTAAAAAATAACAACTCAAAAGAATAGACAAAAACTCTTGAAATCTGAATGCAGAACTGACACTACTATAGGGGAAGGGGGGAAGTATACGCAACAGAGAGAGGGGACCTGATGGACAATGTGAGGATTGCAGGCCTTGGTGGTGGACATGGTGTGAGAGCACACATTTCTAGAGGTATGAACCTACACCCCTCTACATAGTGCTATAAGCCAACATTACCTCAATAAATATAATTTAAAAAAAAAAATCAACAAGAATTTAATAGGTACTTCTGCAAAGAAGATAAACACATGGCCAAGAAGCACATGGAAAAAATGCTCATCACTTATTATCAAAAAATACAAATCACAGCTATTAACAAAATAGCTGCCACAAGACACCATTTTCCAGAGACTGACAATGCTCTCAAACATTATTTGACCAAACACTAACTAAGCTTAGACAGAATGTAATCTCAAGGGCCTCTCTGGTGGCGCAGTGGGTTAAGCAACACACTATGAAGCAAACCACAGCCGCTGCAGCATGAGTTCGATCCCTGCTGCCGGCCAGAGAGGGGACCCACATGGCGCAGCAGACCTCTTCAGCTGTGCCCGCTGCTCCCCTCAGCAGTGTACTTCTGTTGATCTGCCTGTTCTGATCCCCGCTCTCTGTGGTGAATCCTCTCACCCCCCCCCCCACACCTCTGGCCTGTACCCCAGTGCTTGTATGCATAAATAAATAAATCTTTAAAAAAAAAAAAGGAATGTAATCTCAATGTGAGACCTCATTTCCATTATCCCAATGCCAGTTTCAAGAAATAAAGAAAAAAAAATGAAACAAGTTATCACTTTTCTTTCACATACTATTAATTTTAGTAAAATTGACCAAAAATGCAATGAATATGAGGGAGCTGTACAGCTCTAATTTATTATGGAATATAATCTTACTGGAACTGCAAGCTTATGCATAAGCACCTAAAATTACCAACAACTGTTATGTAATTCAACAGATAAGAACATTGCTAGTGATAAACAATGTTTCACTCATTTGCTTTTCAGCTTTTCTAAACAAATAGCCATTTCTACATATCAATAAATAACATGAAAGATAAAACAGTCATTTTACCTGATACAAAGGATGACTTTTCTTGAGAGGACAATGAAACCAAGCAAAAACCTTCACAGCTCAAAAAAACCATACCTCCACACTTTCTAACTGGTAAAAGCCTATGTTTATATTTTACCATAACATAGTGTTCTTTTAAAACTACTTACTTGAACCATTTTATTGGTTCAACAAACTCCTACCAGGCAAAACCCACTACTCCAAAATAACTTATTTTCTCATTTACTTGAATCTGGCATTAACTCCCTACCTCTGAATCACCTTGACAACTGCTGTACACTTCTACTTCCATCTCCTCCCACTCCACCTCCGGGGAAAAATATCTATTTGGTTTTTCTGCCCATCCTTAACATCAGAGTTGTATGAATGCTTTAAATATCTTGAATATTAACCTCTTATCAGACATGTAGTTTGCTAATATTCTCACCATTCCATTTTTTTATTTGTTGACTATTTTGCTATGCATAAGTTGTTTAATTTGATATTCACTTGCTAGGTTTTTTTGTCATTGTTTGCTTTTGATGTCAAAACCAAAAAGTCATTGCCAAAGCCAGTGTCAAGGATCTTTCCCTCTGTTTTCTTCTAGTAGGAGTTTTATAGAATTTACATTTTTTAGGATTTACATTTAAGTCTTCAGTCAGTTTGAATTAGGTATCATCCCGCACCTGTGACAATAGCTGTTATCAAAATGAGAAGAGAAATCAAGTGCTGGTGAGGAATGTATATTGGTATAGTCATTATAGACAACACAAATATGGAGGGTCCTCAAAAATTACAAATAGAACTACATGTGATCCAGAAATTCCATTTCTAGATATATATGTGTGTGTGGGCGTATATATATACATACACATATATACCAATATATGGTATACACCAATATATATGTATATATGTGTATGTATATATAAGTTATTAAGACTTATATTACAAGTCATTAAGAAAGCAGATCTTAAAATTTTTCACCACAGGAGAAAATAAAACTATGTGAGGTGATATTATGTGTTAACTAACCTTATTATAGTATTAACTTCTAAATGCCTGAAATCACCACAATTGTACATGTTAAACTTACACAATGTCATATTGTATAAGCATATCAAGTAACAAAATTTGTATCTCAATGAAGTGGGGTAAAGAAAATGAATACAGTTTCCGGCTTGCTAAAACTCAGCATCTTTGAGAGAGCTTGAGTCTAACTCCTCTATAACATATCAAAAAAGAGAGGACAGCTTACAACATGAAAAGGTTCCAATCCCGCAGGGGAAATGTATAGAACCAAAGGGGATAAAGAAAAGACAAAAGGGCCAGAGTGAACACTCAGAGAACAGGGTAGAATTGAAGGAAAGAAAAGGAAACCTGGAAAATCAATTGCTAAGAACTGATCAGAGAGGAAGAAAATCAAGAAAATGAAAAATGTCATCTTACCCAAAGGAAAAAGAAAAGCAAACAAGCAGTGTTATTTGTTGCAAACAGGATCTACCATTAGAAGAAAACCATTTACATTTGAAGGGTAAACATCTGGAACAAAATAACAAAATTACAAACTATTTCTAGAAAAAGAATAATCTACTCTCTCTAAGAGGACAGGTTCTAAAGAAGAAAAAGGACGGGAATTAGGATAAAGGACACATTAGTTTCCCATGGACAGGTTGTGGGTCCCAGGACACACACAAACCTGGGCCATCTAAGAGGTAGTACACATAAAGAAATACCTCCAGCAGAAGAATGGGCTCATAGAAGACTGGGGCAGAAAGCCAAAGGGCATGTGACCAGTGACAAGAGAATTTTAAATGAGACTAGAAGGAGAGGGGACAATAAAAATTCGACAGGAGCAAGTAATCAGCATTTGTAATCTACCTCTGACACACAAAGTGATCTTGTTACAGGGCACGGAGAGGGGCACCACAGAACCCCTAAACCTGCTCTCTCTAAATGGGTTTTGCCATCCGCTGCATCATGACAAACATATAAGGTTTTTAATGGAAAGGAATTTTAATACAATTAGAGAACAATACAGAAAAGACAAAGAATATAGTAACTAAAGTTAAGCATCCAAAGTTACACATCTCCTTGAGGGTCAAAGTCCAGCCAAATAGGGTTGGCCCAAAGCAAGGCCCAAAAGCCTGCCACAAGTCTAAAAGACCTTTCAGTAGAGACCCATAGAAGAGGGTCAGAAAGAGACAGACAAATCCAGGAGGCAAAGAGCAAAATCAAAATCAAGATGAAAGCTGCCATTGTTGAGCTCCCCAAGGGTCTCTCACCCTTATCTGTTCCAACCAGTCCAAGACCAAAAAGCAAGTGCAGTTTCTTCACATGTCCCTCTGCTCCACATGCCTCCTCCAGGTCTCCTCGCTGCTCTCCATCCTGCTTCCTTCTCCCTTCCTTCTTTCTGTCCTCCTATGTCCTCTTCTCCAACATCTTATCCCTGCTCAGCTCCACCCACTTAGGGCGGAACCAGGATTCTGGAACTTCCCCCTTTCCAGGGGACCACTCTGTTACAATCTTACAAAGATGTCCACAATGTAATCCTTGGGTCCTGTAAATCTACTATGTGGCAATTGAGACTTCCAGACAAAAATGAAATGAAATTATTTTTGACTGAGTAAATCAATCTAAAACTTGAACCCTGAAAGAACTTTCTTCACAATGAGGAAAGAGATGATACAAAAGCGCAAGTCAATTTCTATATAAGTATGAGGTGAACTTGAGGTAACTGATATGAAAGGTAGAAAAGAGGCTTCTGGATGCTAAATCAAGGAAAATAGGACCTCAGTACCACAACAGCGAGAACTAGACACTGCCAACAACACTTGGAAGAATTCTGTATTCTGTGCAACATTTCTGATTAAAGTCCAGTCATTTCAGTTTTCTGAAACCTAAAGAAACCAGTTAAGTCAACCTGGACTTCTGACATACAGAACTATGAAATAATACATTGGTGTTTTAAGCCAGCCAATCTGTGCCAAATGTTATAGCTGCGATAAAAAACTAACTCTCCACCACACCAATGCCAAATAATAAAGGACCTTAGGTCCTCAAATGGATCACGTTAGTCTTCCCCACTCTTCATCTCCTCTCTCCTACCTAGTCTAGAGGAATGATTCAGCCCAGAGTGGACAAAAGAATAGCAAGATAGGGAAATAGAAGATGCCAACCATACCTCCAACAATAGCCCCTATGGAGAAACTAAATGGAACAGACTTCCAAGAGAGAAGAAACTTTTTTTGGATGAAAATTATATAAAATTATGGGTTTCATTATATAAAAGCAAACAAAGGTTTGTGACCTGCTTGAGACTTTATCCAGGGGCAGGAAAAAAATAAACTATCAAAGCTGGTTTAAAGAGGTGCTGACTGGTGACAAGTAGTCACTTTCAGCTTGTACCTAACATGCTCATTTCATTCAAAAAAAAAAAAAAAATTAGCCACATGTATCTACAAAGTGACCACTGAAATCAGACTTCAAGACATAAAATATGTAAAGCAAAATACAGATCCAGTGCAATCCTCATCAAAAACACAATGGCATTTTTCACAGAAATAAATCAAAAATTATAGCTACAAGACCATAAGTAGCCCAAAAAATCCTGAAAATAAGTCTAAAATGGAGGTATCACCTTCCCTGACTTCAACCTATTTCACAAAGTGACAGCAATTAAAATAGGAGCATACGTGAATAAAAAGTCATGTAAGATCAATGGAACAGAATGAGAGACCAGAAATAAACCTACACACATATGAACAAGTAATTTATGGCAAAGAGTCAAAAGCTTACAATGCAGCAAGGAAGGCCTCTTCAATAAATGTTACTGGGAAATCTGGACAACCACATGCTTAAGCATAAAACAAGACCACTATCTACAACCACAACACAAAAACTAATTCTAAATGAATTAAAGACTTGCATGTAAAAGTAAACAAAGGTAAGATGCTCCTTAACTTTGGCCTTAAAGAAAACCTGTGAGAATTTGACTCCAATGGCAATGAAATAAAAGCAAAAAAGAAAAAAAGGGGGAGGGGGGGTTCTACATTAAACTAAAAAGCTTCTTCACTAAACTACTGAACTATTACCAAACAGAAAGTCACCCTACTGTATCAAAAAAGATATTTGTAAATCATACATCCAACAAAGAATTAACATCCAAGATCTGTAAGAATTCATACAACTCAACAATAAGAAAACAAATAACGCAATCAAAAACTGGGCAGAAGAGTTAAATAGACACTTCTCCACGTAAGAGATGCAGATGGCCAAGACCCATGAAAAGATGCTCATCATCTATTATTAGGGAAATGCAAATCAAAACAGTGAGGTATCACTTCAACCTGTGAGAATGGCTATTATCCAAAATAAGAAACAGCAAGTGTTGAAAGGGATGTGGAGAGAAGGGAACCTCTGCACACTGTTAGTGTGAATATAAATTGGAGCATTATGGAAAACAGTATGGAGATTCCATATGATCCAGTTATCCTACTCCTCAGTACTTACCTGAAGAATCTGAAAACACTATTTCAAAGAGATATATGCACACCCATGCTCACTGCAGCATTATTTACAATTAGCGAAGCTGTAAATAATGTAAGTGCCAATCAACATATGACTGGATAAAGATGCGCTATATAATCACAATGAATGCTACTCAGCTATAAAAAGATAAGATCTTGCCATTTGCAGTAACATGGATGGACCTTGAGCACATTATGCTGAGTAAAATAAGTCAAATGGTAGGAGTGAAACCCTGCAGTGTTTCTCTTCTTCCACAGAGAAAAACCTGCAGTGCTTCTCTTCCTCCACAGAGAAAAACAAAACTTAAGAACAAACGAAAAAAATCTCTGGGAAGAATAAAGAGGGAAAAGTAGGGAAACAGAGAAAAAGGGGTCAGACGTTGATTTATAATGCTATATATCCAAAACATATGTTATAACTTATGTAAAACAGTATTGCTTCAATAAAAGAAAATTTTAAGAAATCAAAGTTGTATATACAAGGATGTTCATACCATTATTTTACATATCAAAGGGCCACGGAAAAACCAACCTGGATTTTTAGGTAAAATTCTACTTTTACCAAATGGGGAAAAGCCCTTAATAGTAGTAAAATATTCATCCCTTTTTGAAAAAAATGCACAGTGAAACTATTACCCAGAGACCAAGAAAATCAATTTCCTAAATAAAAGTGAAATGCATACAAATGTTGAAGTATCACACTGTACTTCGCATTCATTAAGTAATCAAGTCAGTACACTCTCAAAGGACTGTCTTCAGAAGGAAAAGAGGTGTTCTTCACAACAAAGTTTTTTACCTCATGTAAAAAATACTTTTGATGACATTAAACAAGATTTTAAAATTATACGATGACAAAACAAAGGATCTAGATGCAAATTTTATATGGTTTGAAACTTCTGTAGGTACAAATGCCAAAGGTAAAAATGGCAGGTTATTAAACACCGCTTCCTCATAAAAATTTTTATTACTAAAAATACTACAGAGAGGCACAAGCCAAAAATCAAACACAACCTAAATCTAGTATCTTTCCACAGACATAAAAACAGCTTTAAATTTGTCAAAAATATGGTTCCCTGAAAAGTCTCAGAAATATCACTACTCCACTTTTCAAAAAGGACAAAGACCCTTTTCAACTTCAGAATCATCAGCAGGTTTTCCCTGCAGTGCATTGTGATATGGTCAAGGAATCAGACAGAGAAGTTAAGAACAATTCCTTATTTCTTTTTAAAAAATGCCTTAGTTGTGACAAACTTATTTATTAGCAAATCAGTCAGCCCTGAGAAAAGCAACAATTTCTTTGTACTGCTGAGTAAAGTGATTTGATTGCAAAAGGTCATCTGCTGGCAGGGAGACCAATTTAAGGTTTAACAAGTGATATGGCCTAGTTATTAAATATGAAGTCTGTAAACACTTCAAAAACATCAATAGCCATCTGGACTGTACATACGATTAAAATTTGTATTCTCACCCTTTTCCTGGGGAAGAGTCATAGAAGAATACTTCTTAAGCAATCATGTCTAGAACAGAATACTCTATATTCAAAACTTTCTCAGTTAGTGGTACTTCTAACGACTTATAGTAATAAAATGTGTTCTTCAGAAAGTCTAAAGTCAGTAGCCTACTCACTCTACTTACCCAGATGCTACCAGCAATTCTGTTGGAAAAGAAAAGAACTTCTTAACAAGGTAGTCACATGTGAACCCAATATGTACCATTCCAGAATCTGTTGGATAGTTAGGTGAGTAGTTCCACATACATACATGGATGATTGGGGAGAGTCAAGAGTACTTTAGTAGTTAGTTCCTATAAGGTGATCACGAAGACAACTACCTTTATACATGCCTCATTATAGAAGCAAAGGCTAGCAAAAAAAGGTTCTTGGTCCTAGGTTGAAATTACACACTCATAATAATAAGAGTTAATAATGACCAAAAAACTAAGGTTCTCATATTAAACATTTTATTAAAAAAATAAAAATTCTTACCATCATCTTTTCAAACAGGTCTAAGATTTCTTTCTCTGAGAATGGCTTTGGAATGTTTTGCATGGTCTCTGAAGAGCAGTCACTGGTTGCAAAGACAGTCTTCAAGTTGGAAAGTGGAGGTCTCTCCTTCTTGCTCCCTCCCATTCTTATGCTAGCAAATCTGTCCAGCTACAAAGATAAAGGGGAAAGATTAAAATGTTCATATCTAAGCATTTCTTCTTCAACAACATTAGTCTAATTCCCAAAATGAAAAAATAACATTAAAAGTTCTACCACATTATCTTTGTGATTTTCACAAGGAAGTATGCAGCACTGAATTATCTAAAATTAAAATATATAAAAATTAAGTATTTTCATTAACCATGCTAGCTAGAAAAAAAAAGAGATTTGAGACAACCTTAAAAAAGATTCCTTCTGACTTTAAAGTTGTAGAACTGAGAATCTAATGACAAGGTCACCTTTACAGATTAGCAACTAAACCATATGATAAAGGTAACTAACTGGCCATCAAACTAATACTATGTGTGCTCCAAGCTCTCTTGTCCAATGCCCTTTTCATAGTCCATATTATACTCACAGGTAAAAGGGGAGGCCCTGATTTAGGAATGTTCAGAATTCTACCTAGATCTCCATTGTTTGTTGTCCTAATAGACATAGTTTCATTTACTAATTGGTCTGTATTTGAATTTCATGAGCAACTAGAGAGGGGGCGCTACAGCTTCACAAAAATTAGGGGTTTTTTAAAATGAAGCTAGATTTGTCTTACAATGAGTTTTCTTCCACTAGTACAAACAGTTCACTAATATTTCAAAGTAAATAGATACTGATTTTGAAAAGCTAATTTCAGTTCATTCACTGAAAATTGCTTGAATTTCACAGTTCTATTCATCACAGAATCCAGGTTTATACAATGTTTCAAGTAGTAACAATGAAAAAGGCAAAAAAAAAATTAAAACAGGTATTAAGAGCAGAAATATACTTAAAAAGCACATTTCTGTGAATTGCTCAGCATAACTGTGCCCATTATTAAGCTACTCAGTTCCTTAGTTGCACTATCCACATATCAACTACTCAGGAGCCACATATGGCTAGTGATAAAACATTGGTCAAAGCACATACACAACACTTCTATCATCATAGAGCTTTCAATTGAATAGAGCTAGTATAGCTCATTAAAGAAATATGACACTTAAAATTCTCAATTTAAAAAGATATTAAGTCACAGTACAATTAATTCACTTTACTAAAGAGCCAGGTTTTCTTCAAATAATATGTAAAGGTAAAGATAACGCTTATGTTTCAAAACAGGTCTTTAAATTCACTATGACTATAGTTTAGGGAAAATACTATGTACTGGACTCACACAAGCTAACATGACCTTAGCTTTAAAGCACTAGAATACGACGGTTTCTGGCAGGACTCGAAGTAGTCACACGACATCACTGTTTTCATCCTAACAAACCCAGCCAGACATCCCATAAATTCATAGTTATTATTGTTTTCAACCTGTAATGAAGCTGAGGACAAAAAAAAAAAAAGCTTGTATAAACTACAGACCTCTTTATCCATAACAGTTGGAAGAGTTAAAGATACAGGAAAAAACAGTTAAATTTCTCATGAACTACTAAAAGGCGATTAGGTACTGTCATCAGAGGTTGGAATTCCAAGGCGCCACAGCCAGAAGTTGAAGCCAAGGAGCAAGTCTGCACTCACCTACCAACCCTTTCCTTCAAGTCTTCACCAACTTCCTGGGGTAGCATGAAATGGCTGAGCAAGGCAGGAAAACTCAGAGGAAATCTTGCAGAGACATGAAAAACCTCACCATAGACAAAGCAGCAGTTCTCCAAAGATAGGTTTGGCCTCAAAAGGCATCAAGGAAAGGACGCTGCCCTCTAAAGGCTGGGGCTCGATACAGGTCAGAGAGGTAAGTCTGAAGAAACAAAACAGAAATAGAACTAAAAGTAAAAAGAAACCTAATATTAACCCTAAAAGAGGGTATCAGGACTTTAAAACAGAAAAAGATACTCCACACTTTTGAAATCTAACAGTTCATTTGTAGAAATAAAACAGATTGCCAGAAATCTCGTATGTGCTCAAGGCCCAAGTCTTAAAGGTAACTGACACCATGGATGAGCTAAATCTAACTAGAGAGGCACTTTCGCCAAACCCAGCTCAATGTTTACTCAATCCCCAACTACAGCAGCCTGATTAAGAAGGCCTTGCCATTTCATGGAAGCAAATATCATTTACTTTAATTTCTACTTTAATTAAATAAAATGTTCACCATATAGTCAAATATTGCCAGACACACAAACAAGAACATTTGACCCATAATGAAAAGAAACAGACCTAGAGCTAGCCCAGGTGTTGAAATTATCCGATAATTTAAAATAAGATTTATGAAAATGCTAAAGATCATAATAAAGTGTGAACACCATCAACGAGATGGGGAATTTCAGCAGTAAAGTTATAGAAACTATTTTTAAAAATATATATATATCTAGTAGGAGAAAGTACCAGAAATGCTTAATTCACTAGAATAACAATAACCTGAACAGTTGAGAGAAGAACTAAATGGATCTATTTACATATCAATACAAAATATCCAAAACACAGAACCACAGAACGGGAGAAAGGAAAAAAGAACAAAGCAACCAATATCTGTTACAGATCATAAAATATTTTAAAACAAGTGTATGAGAAACAGAAGAATAGAGAAGACTTATTTCAGAAAATAATGACTGAGCTAATTGATAAATGTCAATTCACAGATGAAAGATGCTCCGTAAACTCCAAGAATAAATACCAAAAACCCACATCTGGGCACTTGACTGTCAAAGTGCTGAAAATTAACATAAAGGGCCAACCAATAAAAACTCTCTAAAGAAAAATGATACAAAGTATACACAAATGAAATAAATACAAACTAATTTTGCACTAGAAACAATGGTAGGAGACAACAATGGATAACAAAAAAAAAAGGACTGTTATCCTGGGGTTCTATAGCCAGTGAAAATACCTTTCATAAATAAAAGCAAAATACATTTCAAACAGACAAAAGCTGAGTGAATGTATCTCCAGCAGACCTATACTACAAAAAGTTTCAAAAGGAGTTTTTTAGATTTAAGAGAAATGAGACCAGGTGGAGTCCCAGATCTACAAAAAAGGTCAATGGGGAGGTTTTCTACTAGAAAACCTGTGATATATAGATAAATGATCTAAATTACTTTAAGTAACTAACAATCAATTGCTGAAGTACACAAACAGTTAAGTATACAATAGTATAGAAAATGTGGCAGAAGGAATATATAAATGTGTTGAAGTAGTGGAGGAGAAGGGTATCAAATTCAGCAATATAAGCACACCCCACTCTGGAATAACAAAAAATTGCCTATACAAAAATAAATATTCTAAAGTAACTGTCCATATGTATGTTAATGCTCCAATTATTGTTATTTATTTAAAAAAAAGGCAACTAAAAAACATTTCAAAAAGTGGGACTAGTTACTGTCTTCTGAATCACCACTCTATTGTCATTTCTTCTGTACAGTTAAAATCAATTCTTGAGTGAAGAAACTATATACTTACTCCTTTCACACACCACAAAAATTGTAACTTAATTAATATGCTAAACTTATAATGTAGTGAAATTAAGCAAAACATCATTAATGCAACATCAATATTATAAATGTAAACATGTCAATAAACAGGAATAGTAAGCTTAAGCAATTCGCAAGCTAATTTGTGAATTCATAACCTAATGGTTCTATCAGTAGTACAGAATATCCAAAATTTGTAGTTTTCACCTAGAACCAACCTTGAAATAGTAATTTATAGAATTCATAAAATAACAAATCACTAATCTTTATTAAGAACTTTTTATATGTGAGGCACTACGTTAAGAGCATGAATGCAGGATCAAGTGGAATGCATTTATTTAATCTTTACAATTAGGAATCTGCATGTCTAAATAATAAAGGACAAGCTCCAACAAACTTCTATACATAACATTTTTACAGTGCTTAGCTTATAAAACAGCATGAAGGAAATATAAACCTCATGTTTTTTTAAAAATAGAACTGAATTTCTATCAATAAACAGTATCACAATTTGTACAATAGTAAATAAATAAAATTAGTGCAATTCTCCCCTATGCTTAAGACCTACTCTCTGGTGGAAGGTTAGATTTAATTCCAATGGTAAACAAACATGCACATTATCACAAAGGTACCCACAGCTAATGGCATATTAGGAAAAATTAGCATATATTTCTAGTTTCCAAACTTACTGAGGTCCAAATATAGTATCATGGGATAGAAAAAGATAAGTGTTTCATAATTTTAATACAATGCATTTATTTACTTCCCTCGAGGAAAAGTGACAGACAACAAAATAAAGAGCCATAAAGGAAAAATAAATGCAATCCTTCCTTTTATAATGGAATGGTAAATTTAATGTGTGTAATACCTCAGGCTTAAAGCAAAAAGCATTCCCAGGAATGTGATGCTCTACTAAGCACTATAGGTAGATTCCACATAATCCAGACACTATTACAAAGCTAGGTGCAAAGTGAACTCTGTAACATTTAAAATGATTTGATAGTAAAAAAGTTTGGTTTTTTTTCCCCAAAGGTATGTGACTTCTCTGTAAGTGAAAAAAACCACTCCTGACTTAATCTTCATGGATAAATTAGGACAAGTGGATAAATTATACATACAATTTGCTTAAAAGCAAGGCACAATAGAAGATGAAAGCATACTTTAAAACTGGTTTCATAAATACACAAAGGAAATCCCCATCATACTGCCTGTAAATTGGCTGATATTTTGCATTGGCAAACTGGAGAAATAACTGTTTTACAATGTGTGTGCTTGCATAGTACTTTTAATTTTATATGAGATTCTCTTCTTCAAGTTGAGCTAAAAACACAACACAAATAAGTGAAGTACACAATCTGCCTTTGTTGAAGAAGTGGTTAAACACAAGAAAGACTGAGGGATTTCTATTATACTGTTATTTAGAGGTGGTACCCAACACTTAATATGGCTTCAGCTGTGTCTGGGGTGTACCAGAGTTTTATAAATTAATATCACTTATCTTCAGGGGAAGTTAAATGAGCACCCTACTGAGTATTATCTCACACTGATAATCAGTAATGACAGTTTAAATAAAATTAATTAAACCGAATTACTAAAAAAAACCTGAATTTTGAGCTATACCATAACACCATAACAGTGAAAACTGTTTTTAAAAACTAACAGAGCAGTAATATTTAATTTAAAATAAAAGGAAGATAATGTGATTATTAGTCATCTGACAACTTGAAAAGTGTGAAAAACTATGTGTGACCATAAACCTACTTCCTCAAAACCCAGAAATAGGCATTTTCATACTATCTAGGAGAATTATTAAGGAAATAAATGTTCATTGTATTTATTGAATCAATTCTATGTGAATGTGTTCCTGAAATCCAGGGGGAAAAAATTATCTGTCAATTTTATGTGTAATCTTCTAATAAACCAACAGCTAAAATAATTTGGCTTCTAAGTTAGCTTTATTATAAACAACTAGTTGATAAAAAACATGGCTTCAGAATCTGAGTACTGAATCCTGTCCACTCTCAGCTTGTTATGTCACCTTAAAACTACTTAAGTCTTCCATGATACTATCACAGCAAGTTTTTCTTTTAACTTTTTATTTCTGTATTATTACATCGCTGTTCATTTTTGTACAAGTTTGATTTCTCCCCTCAGGTATAATCCCCATAAAATCTCCACTACCAAGACACCTGTGAGCCATCCACATAGTCTCTTGTGCTCTCCCTCACTCTCCCCTTACTGAATGTCTCTGATTTATATAGTTTGCCTGCTAGGTTTTTTGTTGCCCCCACCCCACCCCCGCTCCGATCCCTTGTTTGGTTCCCCTATATTGCTCCTATAAGTGAAACCATATGATATTTTCCTTTTCCTCCTGACTTATTTCATGGAGTATAGTCCCTTCTAGCTCCATCCATGTGGCTGCAAATGGCATGAGTCTGTCTTTTTTTATTGCTAAATAGTATTATATTGTATATATATATATCCCATGTCTTCTTGATCCAGTTATCTGTTTTTGATATCACAGCAACTTGTTAACAGGAAATCAAACTACTTCTCACCTTTTACCTTTTGGACTAAAAGGCCTGAAATTCCCTAGCTGACCACTCTATCAAGGTAGTTCATTTACCCACATACTCCCCATTCTCTGCCACAGCACAGTTTACTCTTTTCATGTCTTCTCATGATTATGAAAGTCTTTATTTCACTTATTTTGTTCTTGTAGACTCTTTCCCACTAAAATAGAAGAGCCACACCAGATGAACCATGAACTACCTTTGACACTGCAGTAGTCTGTCTCTAAGACAACCCACGAGGACCCTGCAATCAACAGTAGACTGCGGAAACTATGTCATGTGATACCCAAACTAGACAACAGACCTTACAGCTTTTGTCTTCTCCCTCTTGGATCACTCTCTAGGGTATGCCAGCTGCCAGATCATAAGACCACTCAAGTAGATTAGGGGAAAACTCCATATAGCAATGAATTGACTTAAAAGAAGCTAGAGGAAGCATCTTGTCAATAACCATGTGAGTGTTCCACCTTGGAAACACTTGCAGAGCCTTCAGGTATCTATAGCTTTCCTTGAACCTCATGAAATCCAAGTCAGAACCAGCCAGCTGAACAAATTCCTAACCTACAGAAAAAGAATGAGGTAATAGATGTTTACTGTTTCAAGTTACCAAGTTTTAAGTAGTGAGTTGCTACACAGTCACAGGTAACTATTATAGTCACTGTTATGTGTTCAGCTGGCAAGTTATTAGCTGTCCAGTAGTACCTGTTAAAAATAAGAATAAAATAAGTAAAATGTAGTACCATCCCCGCGGATATTTACCACTTGAGGGGAAAAATACATAATTATAAATTAAGGTAATATGTTTTAAGTACCCTCAAGAATATCATAACCCAAGTGAATCAGCAAGAGACTTGGAAAGAGTAATTATCTCTGGAGTAGGAAACACCCTAAAGAGACTTTGGAAAGAGGCTACATCAAAGAACCCTAAGAGACTGATATGAGAATTACACAAGATACATGTTAGAGGCTAAAAAGATGGCTTGCTTTGCCTATTTCATTGTCATTACTAAAATGTAGTGACATCACTGTTACAAAGAAGTAATATTCAGGGATAAGGAAATTGATCTTTCATTTTTTTCAGGTATGATAAGCTATCATCCCAATCATATCACCAGAACAACTTCCAACAGTCAACAACTGCCATTCTAACTTTAATAATGTTAAATAATATAAATTGGGCTTTCTGACCAATTTGTATCTCATTGGAAATTTATTAAAATTACTTAGAGAATTTTTAATGAAATTTTACCCAAAGCCTCCAAAAATGTAATTAGCTATGTATAATTGTTTACATTTAGTTTATATAGTATTTAACAGTAAAATGTTTCTCCACATACACAATTTATGCTCTCAAAACTGCAAAAGTTGTTTGAAGGTAAGTCAACATATGTGACATGTATTTTAGTCAACCGCTATGCTCTGGAGTATCCAACAGAGATGCCAAGAAGGGGAAGAAGCAAGACTTCTCAACAACAAATAACACCAGCTTCCCATTCAGAAATTAGCTACCCTAAAAATGGATTCTCCAGTCCGATCTAAGCTACACATGACAAGATTCTAATCTTGTGAAAGACCTCAAACCAGACCATCCTACTTCCAAATTTCTAACCCATAAAACTGAAATGTTAAGGTTCATTAGTACTTTACACCAAGTCTTGTGATGATTAGAAAGCAGCTGATGACTAGTACAGAGCTCTTTCATAGTCTAAATACCTGAAACATATAATTACAAAGATAAACAAAATGAGGTTATGATAATATTTTTAAAATATACTTTAATACAGTAATATAGTTCTATTCATTTATTAATAAAATATAAAAGTCTAATTTCAACATTAATGTAAGTCATTTGAAAATATGTTTAATAACTATAACATGCTTTGAAAAGATGATATTTAAGATTTTATCATCACAGGTCAAATCCTACTGGGTATGTGGGTGCCTATTTCATAACTTTAAAAAATACTGAATTATACTTAAAGGTTAATGAAGAGGAAGAGTTCATCTTTTTCCCATTCAAGTTCAAGAACATCATGAATTCTACCACAGATCTCTTAGTGGTCCATGTACCCCAGGTTAAGAACCCCCTATGGCACAGTGACAGAAAAGAAGAAAGTAACTCTAGTTCTAATGCCTTCAATCAATCAGTGGGAGGGACTAGAAGACCTACAATTGAGAACAACAAGGAGAAATGCAACAAATACTAAAAAGACCTGAAAGCTTTTGAAGGAAGAAACCACCAGGAAAGTAAAGTTTTCAAAGAACAACTATGTTTTTATTAGAACAAGAAGGAAAGCAAACATTCAGAGATGACAGGCTTTGAGTTCCAAAGGGCAAAGTAGGAGGGTTTGGGGAGGCTGAAGTTGCTGAGATAATGTCAGGTTAGGAGAATAAATAGACCTGCATAAGGAGAGAAATACCTACATGCTTATTGATGATTAATTATTACTTCTGTATTATAATTAAAGTCAGCAGAAAAGTGATTTGAATGGTAGTAACTTTAATGAAAATAAGTAAAAATAATTCATGTGAAATGTATTCTTAGTTCTTTTTTCTGTTCCTACTGCCAGCACCTACTTCCGGCTACCTAGAAGAGTGCCACAACTTCCTAACTCCCTTCTACATCTCCACCAACTTCAACCCCTTAGAGCTCTGAACAAACTTCTGCAAACCTCATATTGTTCTTACTAATATGCAAATCAAGTCATGTTCCTCACATCAACATTTACTCAGGAAATGTCATTCAATTATCTTTCCTATGGCTCTAAAGTCCATCTTCAACATGATTTCTGCAGAAATCTCTTCACTCTACCTACCACCCTTAATCACATGATCAAGATGTAATGAATGATCTAGAGTCTCTGAAAGTTTTTCAGTTGCAAAGTCAGTGGAGAAAGGTTGGGAAGCCTGGAAGAGCTGGGAGATAAAGTTCACTTAAAATGTTCATCTAATGGACTGTTTCTTGTGCCTAGAACTTATCTATATCTACAAGTCATATTCCAACCTTTTCTCTGGCTAAATTCAACTTGATCTTCAGTTTTCAGTTTGAACCACATCTCATGTAGAAGCCTCCCTGATTTACAAAGATTGATCTAGATACCCAAAGTCCTAGTGCTTGTCATTACATAATACTGTTCTGAAACTCTCCTCATGTATGTTTACCCAACTAGGGTCTAAGAGAAAAGGAATTGTTATTTGCCCACTAAACTACTCCCAAAATTTAGTCTGATGTTAAATATATAGGGTGTGTTCTATTGATATTTGTTAAGTTAGTAAATTAGTGAGTAGCTTTCTATCTTCCACGCTAGAATATGACTATTGCTTCTTACCTTGTGAAATCCTTCTCAACAAATCAGGAGAAATATCATACGTGTTATGCCTTTCGTACATTCTAAAAGAAAACCCAGAATTTTGCATTCAAAGAGCTACATCAAAAACAAACATGAACTTCTATAATGTAATATCATGAATAGAGGTAATAAGGGAAATATCCCACTCAAAAGAAAGGAGCACAAAATCACAAGTGGAAATATCAAAATCCGCCAAAGTTAAAACTACTGCATCTACTCTATAATTCTAATTACCTATATTCAGTTATAAGACTATAGACTTGGAAGAAAATATAAATAGTTCTATAAATATTACAATTTATTTTTTAAAAGATATAGACCAATATTACCCACACAAAAACACATCTGAAGATATCAATTACTTTCACTTCCAAATCTCACCCTCTTCTACTAGTAATCCATTAAGTTGATATCAAGAAAGTAAAGTTATGAAAGTAAAAGTAACTACAAAGTCCAGCCTGGATTCCAACTTGTTCTTCAAAACTCAGCTGAAAAGTTATGCTGTCTATGAAGTCTTCCCCAAGATGAAAGTTAACCTTTCCACTTCCACTGAACCTTATATACTATTCCAATCCACCTCACTACATTACACTATGCAGACATCTGTTACTCCACTGTCCCCACAGGGGTATGGTCTTATTCATCTTTGTGTTCCTAGAACAGTATCAGGCACTCAACAAATGCTTAATGAATGGATGGATAGAGACAAACAAGTCTGCACTCCCTACTACACCTTAGTATATTCAACTCTGAGAGCTCTTGATTCTTATTCCCAAGTTTCTACTGATTTGAGGAGGAGCTCTCTAAACTATCCCATAAATATTTAAAGAGTCTATGATAGCACTTAAGTGTTACTACTGAAAATCTAAGTTCAGGAAGCTCTAATTAACTGATATTAATGGACTAAGAAAGGCCCACCTGACAGTGAATAGTTTAAATTTATAGTACTTATTTTGATGTATTTTACCAAATAATCAGCTATCCTAGTCCATGCTGGTATTTCTATTTTATATCAAATAAAGAATCTACTCTGAATATAGAAAAGTTGTGGAAAACATCACACTTCTTGATTTATCCTTCCTTGTTTTTTTAATTACTAAGGAAAACATAAAACCATAAATGTAAAATGAACTTAAATAGTCAGAAAGTTTAATATTCTACTAGGCCAAAAAGAAAATTCTTTTAACTGGAACTCTTATTTAAAGCTACTAGTTTTTGTTCTATAACTGTCTTGCAAGTTAGGCACAAATTCACACAAGCACAATCATTTTATTTTCTTTCATAAGTATGATGTCTAATTAAGCATATTCCTTTAAGACATATCACACCTAGGTAGATACAAGAGCAGTCTGCCGGTAAGAAAACCTAGTCCTGTCAGGCACATTCATCTAGGGAATTCAACTGTGAGCTAGTCTCACAGAGACCACACAGGGAAGAGTTCAAGTTGCTTAATAATAGTTACACTAAATGAGTCAAAAGGCTCAATTACCTGGAACAGCCAGAAGGCTCACTGAGAACAGTGAAAACTTACCAAGCACTCCTAAGAACTTACTCCCAAACTAGATGATAACTCAGTAGCTCTAAGGCCCCCATTCCAGTGGGAAACTTTCAGGGGAACCAGGACATCTGCAGTTGTATCTACTAGCAAACTGCATTGTTGCTGATCTGTGAAGTAGTTCCCACATAGGAATTTTTCTATATTCTTTTCAACTGAAAAAAAGCCTCATTCTTTACCTTGTGCCATTTTTCAGATAAACCATTACTATTCCTTTGCGATAGACCTTTCTTAGTTTTGTTTACTAGAAATACTCAAAATAGTCTTGTCCACGAGAACTTTTTAGATACAATACAGGCTTTTCCCACAATACAAAAATAGAGTATTCATATTTAGTACGATTTGGTAGGTTATAATTTAGGTTGGAAGCATTGTTACCACTGATTTATATAGAATAATTTCTGAGTGTTCCCAGACCCAAAAAATAACCAACCAAATAGGAACACTGCACTTTTGAATAATGGGTTAAACCAGTATGTCTTTATAATTTTCTCAGGTACAATTTTTTCTTGTTAATTTAGTAGTCAGAAGTCTTATACATATGGTTTCAAGTGAAAAGCAGAAAATAAGATTTCACACGTGTATTCTCAATGGAGAATTGAATAGTATTTAAGTGGCAGTAAACTCTCCTGGACTACTTTCCCCATCTTTGAAAGTGAGATAACAATGCTTACTCAGAGACTTGTTTTAAAAATCCAATCTGTTTATAAAGTGAACATTTGGAACATTTGAAACACCACTTAGCACAAAGGAAAGACCCTGTATTTGTTAGTTATCACTCAATACACCTTTTAGTCAGCAGTCAGTTATCTCACATCTTTCTGTTCCTGCATGTTGACTGAGAGATGCTGATCATGTTAGAGGCACAGGGACCAGACACAAGGCCTTATATCCCATGCTACAGATATTAGGCCTAACTTATAGATAACAGTGCAACCAAACAGTTTCAAATGGGGTAAAATATCATCAGGAATGAATTCAGATAGATTACTAGAGGAACACTAAGAAGCAACCTTCCAACCAGTGGGTGACACTCATGGCCAAGGTGGACCTTGGCAGATTCAACTCATCTCCCTGAACAGATGTTGCTGGGAGGTAGGGGCAGAGCAAAGTCAATGTTACCCTTGAAACAGGCATGTCCAGCTACTTTTTTAGCTATCTTCTGGTTGCACTCTCGTCTCTACTCAGTGCACTCTATCTGGAGTAGGATAGACAATATCTAATTTTTTTTTCCTTTCAGCTCTCCTTTCTCCTCACTCCCTATGAAAATCAATCCTTTGATTTTGAGTTCTCTCTATGTCCTGCATTCTTAAGTGCACGGGTGAGGATTCACTGATCAGATCATCATTGGTCCTCCACATTTGCCCGACTTCAAGGTTACTTTGCTTGCTGTGCAGGAAGCTAGCTTATTGGGGATCAATGGGAAGTTGTGAGAGAAATGAAGCCAGGAAATAATTAGAGAAAAAACAAACTGTGGAAGGGAAAATTTACTTCCATGAGAATAAAGGATACAAACAATTTTAACAGGAAAAAAAAGGGCTTAATATGGAGCATGCAGAGCTTCAACTATAGATATCTACATGAAGATAGTCAGTAGGCCCATGCATTAGTATGTATCAACTTGAAAATATCATATATGGAGATACAGAGAAAAGCCAAGTCAAGCACTGAATACAAAGAACAGTAACTTCGGGAATAAAATCTGAGAAATGGCAATAGCTTCAAATAAGCAAAGAAAAAACACACAATAGAACTAAAAAGGCAACAGTGAAAGGACTAAGGAATTGATAGTTTGATGTCTCAGAAGTCAATAACTCAATTCTGCAAAAAAGTAAGGAGACAGTATCAAGGAAAGCTGATAAAGCTTAGTAAGTCTTTTAGTCCAGAGACGAACAACTAATGAATATTATCAAGAATAAAAAGGGTTATTTCATAATGATAAAGGATTCACAGCAGTATTAAATGCCAATGCATAAACTGATAGAACTGAAAAAAATGAACAATTCAAAATTAAAGTTGCAGACTTCAACAATTCTTTCACAATAATTTTAAGAGCAACCATGTCAGGAATAGAGAAGACATGAACAATGCTGCCAACCAACTTGATCTATTTACAATCTATAGACCAATCCTAACAAAAGCAGAAAGCACATGGAATAGTCCCCAAGAATGACAAATTTTAAGACAGAAAAAAGGCTCAAAAAAAACAACCTGCGCTGGAGCGCGCAGCCAGGGTGTCTGGGCCATCCATGGGCTGCAAGGAGGGCCACGATGACAGATTACGGCGAGGAGAAGCGCAATGAGCTGAAGGCTCTGGAGTCCATCTACCCCGACTCCTTCAGTCTTATAAGAAAGTCCACACAGCTTCACCATTACTGTGACATCTGAAGCCAGGGGAAATGATGAAACTGTCCAGACTACTCTCAAGTTTACATACAGTGAAAAATGCCCAGATGAAGCTCCTCTTTATGAAATATTCTCCCAGGCAAATCTAGACAATGATGTCTTAGACATTTTAAAATAATTAGCATTACAGGCAAAAGAAAATCTTGGTGTGGTTATGATTTTTACTTTAGTGACAGCTGTGCAAGAAAAATTACATGAAATAGTAGATCAAATAAAAACTAGAAGAGCAGAAGAAAAGAAACAAAAAGAAGCAGAAGCAGCTGAAAAGCAATTATTTGATGGCACTCCTGTTACAATTGAGAATTTCTTAAGTCAGAAAGCCAAGTTTGATGCAGAACTCTTGGAAATAAAAAAGAAACGAATGAATGTGAGGAAGAACAAGCAGAAAAAATAAATTAAGTGGGAAACAGCTATTTGAAACTGATCATAATCTTGACACATCTGATAACCAGTTTTTGGAGGATGCTGGAAACAATGTGGAAGTAGATGAGTTCCAGGAAATGGATGACTTAGAGTTAGAAGATGATGAGGATGATCCAGACCATAATCCTGCTGACCCAGAGAGTGATTTGACTGACTAATGGACTAATCCCATCTGCAGAGAGGCTTCACTGCCACAGCATCTGTGGCTTTGATGACAGGGTGTTGATTTTCCTTTCTTTTTTTCTAAGAAAAAATTATTTTCAGGAGAATATTATTCTGATAGCTTTCATCATTGAACTTAATAAACTGACCTTAAAATTTCAAAAAAAAACCTGAAAAGAATTCAGATCACTCAAATTACAGTCTCTAGACACAAGGAAATTACAATCAGAAACAAAGATGTCAGGAAAAATATACCTAAATATCAATGTGTCAAAAAGGGTATCAGAAAATAGTTTGGTTAGAAAAATCATACAGCTAAAGCAGCTCTCAGAGGGAAATTGCTAGCTTAAAATTCATATATTTGAGACCAAAGTCTCAAATCAATTCTTTTAGCTTCTATTTTAAGATGGTTGGGGGTGGGGAGTGGGGAGAGGAGAAAGAAGCAAAAGAACTAAAAAATCAATGAGAATAATAGAACTGTAAAAGATGTAGTGAAATGAAAAGTGAATCTTCAGAAAAAAAATCAATAAAATTGACAAACCTCCACTAAATGCAATCAGGGAAAAAACCAGAAGACACAAATTGTCAGCATCAGAATGAGAAAAAATATTGATACAGACTAAACATTAAAAAAGTAAAGAAATGCCACAAACAACTCATAATTCAACAATGCAGATAAAAAAAAATTCCTTCAAAGAAACTTCCAAGTTTCACTCAAGAAAAAAAGGATAACTTGAATTGTGCAGATTCTAGTAATAGCCATTTCAAAACAAGAATGGCAAACACATGAAAAAATACTCAACATCATTAGAGGAAACAATTTGTCAGAATCTTATCATGTCAAACATATAGTTCCCAAATGACTCTTCCTCTAAAATGAAAATGTATGCCCATGAAAAAATTGTATTCAAATATTCATAGTAGATTTATTTTATTTAATGACAGTCAAAAACTGAAACCAATCCAAACTGTTTAGTATCTAAGCTTAATTGTATTACCAAACAATGGAGTACTACTCAGTAATAGATTTCTGACACATTCAAGCACTAAATAATTCTCAAAAGCATTAAAGAGGTCAGACACAATAGCAATATACTATGCAATTCCATTTATGTAAAATCCTAGAAACTAAACTATAATTCAGAAAGTTCAGTGCTTTCAAGAGGCAGGATGGGAGAACAGAACTGACTGCAAAGGGCACATTGGAAATGTTTTGGAGTGATGGAAAAACTTTTTTATCCTGATTATAGTGTATGCATGATTGCATAGATTTGTCAAAACTGAGGCTGAACACTTAAAATTGGTACATATTATATGTAAATCATACCTAAATTTAAAAAGTAGATGTAACTATCATACCACTAATATATCATGAATACACAATTTACCAAGCATTTGACCATTTATCAATTTATTCCTTAAAAATCCCTCCAGATACCAAGGCTCAAAGGTAAGTCACTTATTCAAAGTCACAGTTATTAAGTTGCAGAGCAGGAACTCTAACCTACCTCTCCTACATTCAACCTCAAGTCATAAAGTCAACAGCAGGTACTATAAGAGAGGTCTCAGAACTTCCTCTAGTCGCTGTACAGACCAATGTCAGGTTATCTATATAGTTGTGAACCACTGCAAGTTTAGTGAATTGGAGCACCTTTTTTTAATGGAATGATGAGTCAAGAGGAGTGGAAAACAATGGAAAGTAGACAACCAGAATTCACTATGTTATCCACATTAAATACTTGCGCTTTACACTTTCATTTCAACGCAAATATATGTATGCGTCTATGTGTATGTGTGCTGGGCTAAAAATCGTGTGTATTTCTAACTGAGTTCCATTTGGAAAAGTTTGAAAACCAATGCTACAGGTCCAACAAGGGATTACAATGTCAATGCTGGCTTCAGTGACATAAAAGAGGAGAGTATCAGTAGGAGTGTTGCACTTGGCATAGAAGTTTTGAGAATAAGGGAGAGAATAGCAGGTCACAACAACTCCCAGACTGCAAAACTCAGTGAACTCTGATGGGCTCATTCAGCCTTGTTACACCCCCTTATTACACCCTCAACTTATGTTTTCAAACATAATGTGCCTCTACACAAAAGCTTTCTTCTCAACCTAGGTGTATAAACAACGGAAGGTTGAAAACGAAATGCTTTCTTCTACCTTTGTTACCCTACAAACTTGAACTGTTCTTTATTCACAGTGACTGCTCAGATATTTGTAGAATGAACACTATTCAAAGAATATTAACTCTGCTTAGGGGCCACAACATCATAATAACCTCATTCCTGTAGCAGAACAGTGTCCTATGAAATTAAAATCTAAGAGTAATTTAAGAAAGAACCTGAAATGTGGACTTTTGCAGTTCTTTAACAAATTAAAGAAACGGTTTTGTAACAGTGTTTCCCATGATGTTTCTGTCTCGAAAATACTGTTACTAAAACAAATAACTACAGCAGATGCCATTCTTATTTCTGTGCCTTCTTTGAAGTTCTGTCAAAAAAAAGAAAAAGCTATTCATATATTCACATTAAGAAATTCTGTATTAAAAGCACATACAACATATATTATGGGGGTATCAACCTTTGATTAGAAAACATACTGGCAGCACACATCAAAGGATAAGGGGCAAAGCCTCCCTGACCTTTCACTCACCAGAAATAGTTTAAAGAGCCCTCAAAATATCCAGTTATCCTTTCCCTCCTCAGAGAGCTGCATTGATCTCTAATACACATAACCTGTAAGGCTCAGCTACAAATGCATCTCACCACCCCTCTGTCCACACAACATGAAGTATTTTTTTAAAGGGGTTAAAAAGGAACAGAATTAAACACAGTACTTCAACATACTTCCACTTACATGAAATTTACAGAACCCTATCAGGAATGTAGAGAGGGTATGATTAAAGCTGCTTTACAAATAGGTGATCGAGTATTGATTTGCTAAGATCACAGAGCTAAGAAATGGTGAAGTTCTGTCTCTCAGCAGTCTGACTCTAAATCCAATGCTCTTTCCACACTGCACTAATCAACAGTAAGCAAGAAAAAATTTACTTTTCCATGTGTCCTGTTCAAGAAAGCCACACTTATTCTCTAAGCTCCTCAGCAATGGATCCAGCTGCCTAAATCTTCGCCTGCTTGAAATACTTCTCCAGACTCCCCTAGCCTATGCAAGAATCAAGTGAAAGCTTAAGATCAGAAGAGCAGAGCAAGAGCTGGGGAGAGAGCAGTTCAGCCAGAGAGTCCATGTGAAGAGGGTCAATGAGGAATACTGGAGAGGTGGATATGTGTACATGTAAGATGAAGGCAGGGGCAAGGCAACAGTGAGCAATCCAGGCAGGTGGTCAGAAAGACTGGCAGCCGGTCACTGTCAAAGCTTCTCTACCCTGGGCAAGGGCAAGACTCCACCTCTGGGAAGCCTGACCAAGGCCAAAGCAGGTCCAGATCCAAGGAAACGACAATGCCAGGCAGGTTATAATGACAGTGAATCGGTCTTTCATTCATTTAAGAAAAAACTTATGAAAATGCTTACTGTGTGCCAGACAATATGCCAGGTATACTCTGAATTCAAAATGCATTGTATTTTCCTTCTAAAATTTTAAACTGGTGAAAAAAATACACAATAAATGATGTACTGCTTTTGATAAAAGTATGTAAAAGGCACCACAGTAACAACCCAAAAGTTCTGCCTTACCAGGCCCATTGTAAAGCTGAGCAAAGAGGTAAGGAATGGGGTTAGAATGAAGAAAATAAAAATTCGTCAATGAAGAAGTTATTTATTAATATAAGAGCAGAGTAAGATGGCTTCTAGAGCATTCTGTTGAAGCCACTCCCAACATAACTCTGTTTCTAGAACGTAAGCTAGAGAATATGGATTGATAATAGACAACTGTCATACAAAATGAAGGCAAAGGCAGTATCCAAATGAAAAGGTAAAAATATAGTGCCCTTAAGTATAAACAAATCTCAAAAATATTTGAAAGAATACTAGTCATGAAAAGGGAATTAACTGTATGTGCCACAATGCCTATGAACCTTGAAACCATTCTAAGTGAAAGAATTTAAAAGACTGCACGACTCCATTTACATGGGCTGTCCAGAAAATATTCTCGGACAGAAAGATTGGGGATTGCACAGGAGTAGGAATTGGGGGTAAATGTAAGTGGCTGCTTATGGGGATGAGGTTTCTTTTTTGGCTGACCATGTGTTCTAAAATTGATTGTGGCATATGTTAACTCTGAATATACCAAAATAACAGTGAACCGTACACTTTAAATAGTTAAACTGCTAAATGGGTAAACTGTACACTGTGAATTATATCCAAACTGCTAAATAGTCTCAAAGTTCAAAAACTGCAGATGGTTTTATTTTGGGTCTTAAGAAGCCATCTGAAGACTGGGTAAGTCAGCACAGCAAGTATATGGAGTTTAGAGCAATGTGGGACCACTTGTAAGCTGAACTTAAATGACTAAGCTACCTACGTAACCTATCTGAGACCTCAATGCAATCATCGTTTGTAAGAGGATAATATCAACCTTGCAGGGTGAGAAATTATATACATTTCTCTACATAAGTGTTCCATAGTGCTACTATTTCTCTAAATACCATGACATGAAAGGTGTTATCCAGAAACATTTATATAAATATTTCCATAGATATCATCTATAAGACATTCTAAATCAATTTTTAAAATCCTTCATGTCAAGATCAATGTTCAACACATCTTTGCATATCCCTTTTCTTAAGGTGTCCAAGATGAGTATCAGAGACTTAAAACATTTGAGTGCTTACTATGTTCTAAGCACTCTGATCCATATTTAACATAAGGTGAAACTGAATTCAAAACTTGGTCAATTGAGTGCCCGGTTTTTCCTCTATATCATAGACTTAGATATTTTTGGTGTTATTGTTTATTTGGATATTGTTGTTGTTAGTCATTTATCGTTAACCAAGAATTACACTCAAAAACATTATTTCTTGGAAAATTTAAGAATCTGTAATGCTGCTATGTGTTTATTATAAAAAAAATACGGTTCTTCATCATGTAGAACATGTAACAAGGCATATTTGATTTTTTCATTTTTAAGTAAAAATTTTAAAAACACCAATACAGTATTTCAGTTTGGTTTACTTCAATGAGCAACTACATTATTTTTGAAAAACTGACATGTTTTGAGCAATTTATTCTACCTCTTCTTGAAGTGTGCAATTCATCCTCAGAGAATGAGAACTGATTTGAGAGATTCAAAGTTTTACTAACAATTTGAAATTTAGCAAAACGTTTATATGTCAAAAAAAATAAAACATCAATTTCTTTTACTACTTAAATAGCAACATAACGTATTGTACCAATTCTAATTTTAACTATAAAAAAACAGTTCATTTCCCAAACATGCTATTTTTAGCAATTTCAAAGGTGTTAGCAAAGCACGTGCTCAATATCACACAGTTAACAAAGAAAACATTGAGGATTAACCTTACCACATCATCAGTCAGTGTCCTTATATGTAAATGCTGCAAATGAAAGAAACCAATCATATCAGTAATTTATAGCAGCTTTTTTTATTTTAGTTAATAAAGTACATTTAAAATTCTACAATGCTAAGTTGAATGTAATTAAGTTCCTGACAGTCTAATAAAAATGCATTATATATTGTTTTAATTACTTCCTCAAAAAAATGGACAAAAGTTACCATTAATGTGGTAGTTTCCTTAAAAATCTGTTGGATTTGTGAAACTTACAAACTTGAAACGTCACTGTGGTACAATAAATACACTCTTCCAAACACCAGCAATATTAATTATCATTAAGTATGCAGATTTAGACACAATGGGTATAGAAGTTTAAATAAGATTTTTCAGACAATTTTTCATGTTATAAAATACTAAAACTTTAAATATACCATTAGCATGCAGCATAACAGATAATGAAGTACTTTGCTGGCTTAATTAACTTAAACAATTCTAGTAACGAAAAAGAGTACTGGAATGACTATTTGCATCTTTAACATCAGTTTGATTTATCACCAGTGGTGACAGTAGACACTTTAATTTCATTGCTAGCTTCTTTGAGAACCCTTTTGCTGATTTTCTTGCTAGACAAACATAAGGCCACTTTAGAAAGTGAATAAATTAATTTCTTGCAAAGTGGAGTTCAAAAGAAAAGTATTTAGAGGGAAAAAAAATCTAAGTTGTTTAGAAGTTCCAGAGTTGGACAAGATTTTTTATCAATTTTTAGTTTACTGTCTTCATTCATTGTAGCATTTGATCTTTAAAAGAACAGATTAAGGAGCAAATACTAAATCCTAAACAGGAAATCAGGTCTGTTTTATAGGTGTAAATGGGCATGCATAAACCATCATCTAAAGTAAGTAGTATGTGGTTAAATTCACCATTTATTGAACTTGATGAAATTTATACTCATGTTTGCACATTGAAATATACCTTTATGCTTATAAATCTACCTCAATGAAAATATGGATTAAGAATTTAAATCATGATCCCAGGTTCTCTAAAATATTCCTCCTAACAAAGAGAAAATAAATGAAGAAACCAAAAATAAGCTCTATATACATCAAAATGAAAACAACTAAATAAAGGACTAGGTTCCAGAAAATACTGCCTGGGGTGAACTAGAGGACTTATTCTGATGTAGGAACAAAAAGCAATAATATCAGATTTTTAAAAAGTTGGTATTTAATTCTAGGCTGTTAGAATTTGCTTTTGGCCAATACTGTCTTCACCCCTTGAAATGAGTAAGTATGAACAGTGGTTATTAGGAGCAGGTATAACTCTGGGCAAGACTAAAATGTCTGAGGCACTTAGACCAGAATCTCACCCCAGAGACAACTACTAGAATTAAATCCAAAACTTCATGAATCTGGATACACAAAGAAGTGAGCAGTGGAAAGGCTGTGGGCACTCTAATCGCCTGTTGTACATGTGCTTTCCTGCCTGCCAATAGAATTTTCCACCCCACTGCATTTGGTTAACCACATCTCTCTACTCTGCAGTCAGAGGTATCACCTCAATCAAAACTCACATCACACCTGAAAGATCATTTCAAATTCCTACTGACACAATAACATTCTAAGTGGTGTATTATTTAAAAATAAGAAAAAGTATCAAACTGAAGTCTTACTTCAAATTGTACGCCACAATAAAGAAACAACACCTACTTACACAAATGAAATATTCCCAAATATCATCTTGAGTTGCCTGAGGAAAATGTCATAAATATGAGGTTTAAAAAAAAAAAGACAATGAAAACTTTGAGAAATGAAACTAAGGTCCATTGAAGATTTATGATCTAAAAACTACATAGAAATATAGAAAGTAAAGTACTAGATAGGAAATGTAGTGAACGTAGGTTAAATGACATAAAATCCACAAGATGTAAGTGTCCAAGAGGAACATTTTTAGTACCTTTCAATGGTCTAAAATTGAACAGCCTTTTAAATTAGAGTTGGACATATAACTTCCAGGAAAATGAACACTCATCTGTAGAAATAAATCTCATATGGATCCACAGTTGTTTTTATCTTTTAAAATATCTCAATGAGGTTTTAGATGTATTTAACTCATTAAACATTTACCTGCTTTTAGAAAACAAACATATAAGCCTAGTTGCAAACTGTATTATACACAATATTTCATTAAAAAAATATGTGGTGAATTATAACAATAATCATAATGCAGGAGTTGCAGCTTACATGAAAAAATAAGAAAACTCACAAAGGATGAAAAAGTGTAAGAAGTTTAACAGTCCAAGGAAAGCAAGAAGATAAGGTCAAATTAATTATTCCTTCTCTTTTGTAAAACCCTTTACCTATCGATTCTCACCACCAGTGAAAAGCCAGTGGGGCAGGAAATGGCAGTAAATTCAAGAACCCATGACAGAACTGGAGATATTGACTAATAGAAAAACTGCTAGAAAATTGTGTATAAAAATTTTGGCTTCTATATTAAAGAGTAAAATCAAAGTAAGTTTCATGTTAAGATTTAGCTTTAAGAGAGTACATCAATTTTCTTACACAGATACACACTTAAAGAAACAAAGACATGCTACTGTTAAAGGATTTCACCAGGTCTAAGTACAAATAATTTCCCATAAAAATTGAAATTTTCCATCTCCTTCAAACATAACTGAGAAAAAAGTAAATAAATTTTTCACTAAGTAGGGGCCTCCCTGGTGGCAAAGGGGATAAGCACCGCATTATGAAGCATCCACAGCTACTGCAGCATGAGTTCGATTCCCAGCCAGGGAGGTGACCCACAATGGCGCGGCAGACCTCTCCTGCCTCATTCACTGCTCCCCTCAGCAGTGTGTATAAGTAGATCTGTCTGTTCTGTTCCCCACTGTCTCTGGTGAATCCTCTCACTCCCTACAACTCTGGCCTGTATCCCAGTTCCTGTATACACAAATATATCTTTAAAAAAAAATTCTTAATTCTAGTGAAGTATTTCATTCGTAGTGAAAAAAAATGTAAAGGCTAAATCAAGTAGCATTCATTTGCAGAAACTCTGAACACCATTAATTCAAGTTTATCATTGTAAATACACATTATCTCAATGTCCCATCTGTTTCGACTACAGACTTCTAAAAAGTGGAGGGGGGTGAAGCAATGACAAAGTCTTCACAAGTCTGGAGGCTTAGCCTTATTTTTATAAATACAAAACTGTAAGGGTGACATCCTTAATTGAAATGAGAAAAAAAGATTGTAAATACTGCTTTTACACTGTCACTTGAAGTACTGTTTAGCAAGGTAACCAAGACACTTAAGCAAATACAAATTTTTCACAAATATAACTTGGTTCAACTTTAGGGTTACAGTTGTCAAAGAAAACCTAAAAGCACACAGTTTTTAATATAGTAAAACACTCACATCTTAATGTGATTATGTGAACTTTAGTTACATTACCTGAGCTGTGATTGAAAAGGTACTGTTAATGCTTTATGACAATAAAAAAAAAAAAAGTTGGTTTATCAAAATACAAGCAGTTAAAGGATTTCACCAGGTCTAAGGACAACAGGTATTTGGTTTAGGCGTGATAGTAAAAGATATTCCAGCTCTTCCCTAAGCCAAATATTCATCCTTCTTCCTGTGGGCCTATGTTTCTCAATTTACTATGTCTTGCCTAAGAAGAAAGAAATACCACACAGATGTAGTTAATAGTATTTCCCCTGCTATTAACAGTTCATAGGACAAGTGATCAACAAGATCATTCTAAAACTGAAAGGGTCGTTATCAATTCTTTAAAAGACCTATCAAAAAGAGGGGATGGCTAGAAACATAACATAGCTCTCTATATTCTCATGTAAGCAGGACTTCAAAACTGTTTTTGAAGACAATACATGCTGTCAAAAACTGGAACTACAACTTTTGGAGCATTGTACCAAATGCTGTAACTAGCAAGAGGTATGAAGCTATCATCCCTCTTCCACCAACATAGTTTACAAATATAAAATACAAAGTAAATTTTAAAAACCCTGAGGCCCAAGTGCAAAGGAAACGATTGGAAGCAGTAGCCCAAGACTTCTAGCAAAAGTTGCTCTATCTTTCATTGGTTAGCACATTGGAACTTTGATATCATGATTACAGCACAGCCACTGCCACCAGTATCAAGCTGCAGGTGTAGATCATTGTCATCACAGCCCAACATATGACAATAACTTAAAAGGATTTTCAGGTGTTAAATTTACACTATTTAATCAGATCATATAAGGGGTTACCAACAAGAGGAACACCTGTAAAACTTGTGACAGTACTTGGCTACAACTCAGTTTTCACAAACTTAACCCTCTGGACCAGCTGGCTTTCACCTTGTTAGGGTGTTCAAAAAGCACCCTCCATGTTTGCACGCTTTACAAAGAAAAACGCCTTCTTTTTAACAGATTACAGGGCCTCAATTTCCTACGGTTTTTAGTTCCTCAGTGGAACTAAGGAGCTCCAGCACTGAAGGAGCCCCCAGGCAATGCTGAGGGAAACCCACTCCACACACCATAGTATCAGCAGTTAAACATTTCCTCAACCTGTAAAAAACAGGTGACTGAAACGAGCTAAAAGAAGGGAACAGATAAGAAGTACAAGAAGATTTCAAAGAAGAGAGTTGACAGAGAGCTGGTATACTTGGGACAAGTTTTACCACCATGAAATATCAGGCACCAATTAGTAAAGTTTTAAGAGAAATTCAATTTATGGCATAGGATGAATTACCAATTGCATCATTTATTTAAGGGCTTTTCCTATCTCTGAAGTACAATAATTCATCCCATACACATACACTTAGTGCCTAAATACTGAAAATTGTTTGTTATATCCAACCATGATATGATACTCTTTGCTTGACAAGGTGACAATTTACTGACAGACACAAAGGGATACCTTACTGTTTGGAAAAAAATAAGATGCATCTTAACCTGTGGTTGATGATGGTATGTTAGACTGCTGCTCACAATTTTGTTTTGAAGTCCAGCTTATTCCTTTCCACTGACACACTTAAGAATATGTATTTTAACCTAATAACATTTCTGGTCCTATTTATGTTAATGTCAACACCAATTATAAAGATCATAGAAATGTACAGTAATATTCTTAGTAACTATAACACTAAACACAACTACAGAGTCTAAGGGTCATCTCCCAGGCAACTATACAATACACCTAGATATGAAATTGTTCTTCAAGAGCTCCAGATTTAACATCTCAGAAGGGTCTAAAAATAACCCTGACGCTTTCATAACACTGAGGACAAGAGTAGAGCTGGCTCTTTGATACTGCAAAGAAAAGCTTTGAAGTTGACTAGCTCTTCATGTAGTCATTTTTTTTTTTTTAGTATGAAGTAGAGAAAAATGAGAGCGATGTTAGAAACAAGTGAGAATTGGGAAAAGCTCTCCAGCTACATTTAGTCTGTATCCTTACTCAAAATTGTAATCCTACCTCAGAAGAGAAACACAAGCCTTCTCTACTCTCACCCACACAGATGTCCCCCTTCTCCTAATTCCTTCCTTGTCAAGAGTCATCAAAAAAGATCAACTTTCATGAGGTGCCACCATTCAAGAGCCCACAGAAGTTAAAAAAGATTCATCATCACAAGGTTTTCAAAAGGTGCAAGCATCTGCAACTTAACTGCAAGCAAACAACCACCTTTTCTAGAAAAACCAATTATCAAATTGTTACCTGAAATGCTCACCAAGATTACACATGGCACCTTCACATGTCAGTTTTCTAGCATAATTTTGGCATTCCTTTTCAATAAAATAATTCAACATAAAGGTAAAATTAAAATGTAATGGTTGATTGTAGAAACACAGCTTTAACACCTCTTTTAAGATGGTCTCTTCAGTTATTCTAGTTCTTTTCACCTTCTGCAGTCGATCCAAGGAAAAACAATCCAAACCTCTGAACCAGTTTACAAATACATTTGGTTCTCAAGGTCATGAGAATCCAAGACCTTTTTTATCATCACCTGAAGACTGAAAAGTATTCACTCTAAAAGATTTTAAATGTTCCTAGAGTCACCAGAAATTACTTGGTAGCTTATCCAAACTACTTTTTTCCTTCTCCATCACTCAGGAGTGAGCTCTGCAGCTCCTTCTTGTGGTTTCTAGTACCCTACACATTCAGAGAAACCTCTCATACAGAAATGATCCCTAAAATATGTTCCCCCAAGTAGAGTCCTCTATGCTATTTCTAAGAATGTCCCCATTACACATCTACTTCATGACACAAATTTAGACTGGGGGGTATTCCTGAAGCTAATAAAATGCCATATACCATTTTACATATTTCAGAAGCATTTTGTTTACATTCTGGTATCACTGTATATAAACACAGTTAAAACTTTTCTAGAGAACAATTTAATGAAATCATGTGCATTCTCTAAACTTAGGAAGAATATAATCAAAGGTTTATACACAAAAATGTTTCACTCTAGCATGATTTTAAGTAACTAGATAGTTATCAACCTAAAATTTTCCCAGAAAATGAAAAGATTCAATAAATTATAGTCTTAACCACATGGATTCTCAAGACACAGGAAAATATTTACAATGCAATGTTACATAAAGCTGTATTTAAGATTGTAGATGCAATATAGTTCCAACTTCATTTATGCAAAAAGACAGAAACCATTGTTGATATTATACTATATTTGGATCGTGGTATGTGGAGCAACTTTCCATACCTGTATCTTCTCAGTTGTCTGGAATAAGGATATTTATCTCTATAGTAATAAACCTTTTCTTAAAGTTACTATGGATAATACTTTTCACACTGAGCAGAAAATATAGATTAGCTCCTTTTCAAATAAAATGCATCTGTGAAAGTAAAAATGAAAATCTAAAAAAATCTAGTACCATATACAGACATTTTAATAGGCTAGTTTTCATGCATTTTTTCAAGTATGTCAGAATATCAAGTACATTATTCATTTGTTTTCTAATTCACATATATAAATTAACCAATCTCAAAAAGCTCCTTGGTTTTGTGAATTATTGATGTTGTCACCTGCTAGAGACTTAATTCCAAGAAAAATATACGAATCACTACATCACACACACAAATCCTTTTGACACAAATTCAATTTCTGTGGCAACAATAATATATTGAGTTAGCTTTATTTTTCTATTTTATGACACTTATTAATGGCACAGATAAAAGAAATCTATCATTTTTCTTTATTGTAAATGTAAACGATCTCATGCCATCTTGAGAAAGTTAAGGTAAATACCACTCACTTGATACCCCTTAATGTAAATGAGGACATGTCAAAACATAATAAAATATTAAAGCATGATTTTGCAAGCAATACCTAGGCTCATAAGCCTTTTTTTTTTTTCCAACCACACATTTTAATTAGGCTGCCAACATTTGCAAGGCACTATTTTATGGAGAGGAGACAGTTAGTGCCCTTAGGAGCTTACAGTCAAAGAGCAGCATGCTGGTGGGATAAGCACCCATACAAAGGATGCAATGATGTTGGGGGCGGGGGCAGGAATTCTCTACTGTCCATTATATATGCTTAAATACATTGAACTAACACATAACCATTCTAGCAATAATCTAAGTCTAAAATCAAATTAATTTTTAGCCATTAACTTCAGTAAAAACTATAAAACAGAATTTGTTCTTACAGAATGAGATTCCTAAACCGTCCACTCAAAAAGTTACTAAACATATTATGTTCTCAACAAGTGTTACCTTTGTAGATAAAACAGACCTCTATTCTAACCAAACCTACTATCTATTCAGGAAATAGACAACAAACACAGTAAGTCACAGAGAATGCTAAAAGCAAGTGAATGAGTGTTTCTGCTAAAATGTAAAGTAGTGCAGTGTCAGGCCAGCTTGTGAATCAGGACAGGAGGGTTTACAGGTTGCACTTTTCCATTTGGGGAATTAAGGGCAGCATAGGTGGTGTTAAGAAAGTGATCCTGAAGCAGAGTGTAATGTGGACTAAGAAGTTAGCTATGTGAATATGGGGGAGAATGTTTCAGAGACAAAGCACAAGCAGAGCAGTCATTAAAAACATTTCTGATGTGTTCTAGAAACGAGGACAATGCCAACAGCAGTGGGCAACTAAGTCGGAGAAAAGGGAAGAGACAAATCTAGTCCCTGGACATTTTAAGGACCATGGGCTTTTAGTCCTCCAAAAGGAGCATCACAAGTGTTTATGTATGAAACATATTTTATAAATAACCTAAACAAAAAATAACAATCCACACATTATACAAGATACACTGGGAGTAAGAAAAGATATCTGTTCTCAATCACATCCTTTAGGGCCCTTTAGGTGGCTTGTTTGGTTATGCTGCCAGGAGTCATTTACCAGAAAATATTAGAAATATTCCCAAAACACTGTACAGCCCACAAAGGCAATTTTCAGACAACTCAGTGAATTCTATTGTATTCACAAAACTATTTTTTAATACGGTCAGCCGGAAGTGGCGATGGGAATAACCAAGCACATTTGCAGCAAACAGGATGAGAAAAAATTAATTACAACAAATTCCCTTAAACCCCTGACCAGCCTGAGTCTCAACCCATGGCTCCCTCCCTGAGCGGTCTGCACACAAAAGGCAGGGTACACCACAGACCCCTAAGTCCCAGCCACGGAGCCGTTCTAGGACAGTCCTTCCCCTACCCATACTTCTGTAAGCTTCTGTTTCTTACCCAAGCTCTAATGCACATCGCAGCACCTTCCTGCTCCGTACCCACATGGAGGTTGCTTCTGCTGCCCCATGGGGAACTACCTAACTCACCTTTCAAACACAGCCTGCTTCAGGAAGGTTCTGTAACTTTCCCAAGTATCCTATAAACAGCCTTGGGTTTACCAGGCAGAAGCAAACAACCTGCATTCTAGATCCAACACACTTGTCCTATAATCTAGTGCTGAAGCTGATCAGCTGTGTGAGCTCTGTGTGTCATGGAGCCTTACCTTCCTTATCTGTAGCCTAAGTAGAGGAAGCTTATGGTCACATAGCTTGCTGGAAAACTTAATTCAGAACACAAGTATAGCAGCAGGAAGGGGTGGCACTGGAGCAGGGTTCGGGATGGTTCTGGGCAGACGGGTCAGGGAAGGACAGTCTTGGAGCCCTCGGTGGCTTTTCATACTTTATTTAGTAGAGGTGGCCTGGTACACGGCAGGCAGGGGTGCTGGGGGGCTGGGAGGTTGGCAGGCCTCCCAGCCCCCAGCGCATCTCACCCTCTTGGCTGCTTTCTTCTCTCTCTGCTGCTGCTCCTTCCTTCTGTTGGTTCTGTCGGTTGGTCCTCGCAGTTCTGTCTGTTAGTCTTCGCATTTCTGGCGTCCTCATGACACCGCCCATTTATGCCCGTGTCCAACTCAGGTGCGCCCACTTGCGCATGCCCATCCTGGAATGCTCGCAGCACCTCAGGTGTCCATCATCAGTGGTGGGAGGGTGGAAATACCTGATCAACCTTTACCCTACAACAAGGTACTATACCTGGAAGGGAATTTAATGTTTCTCCCTATCCCCATGGTGTCACCTTAGTTCTGGTACCCCTCATCCTCCTCAAGGCTATCCCCAACAGTCTCCTTCCTCCAAAATCCGTTATCTTCTGCTCCACTTCAACTCACTGATTTAAGTATGTGCAGGTCCACCCCCCACCCCCCCACTCTCACCCCCACCCCTACCCCTACCCGGGGCTAGGACTCCTTGAGGGCAGGGATTGTTTGTTGTTTTTTGGCTTTTTACCAGCAGCTCTATTTTGTTGGATGTCAATTAAGTTGGAACATCCTCTTTTCAGCTGCTGGGGCCTCTCATGTGTGCTGTCCTTTGCTTACAATTCCCACAAAATTTGCAGTTCGTGTTTATGTCTCATTTTTGTAAGTAGCAAGGAGCATATTTCCCTCTTCTTTGATTCTCTAGACCTACTAAAGTGTAAGAAACATTTTAGATGTGTAGTTTTCAACCTGACAATACATGAAATCAACTGAAGAGTTGGTTTGTTTTCTTTTTCTAAAACAGATGCCTGAGCAATATCCCAGATCATCTGAATCAGAATATCCAAAAGATATTTTAAAGCTCCCCCAGGTGACTCTGATGTGCAAGCACAGTTAGAAACCACTAAATTAGGCCAACTGTTTCGTAAGGGCTGGACCAGTTAGCGTGTAGGAGGGTTCCCTTTTCTTTACACCCTTGTCAGCATTTGTTGTTTATCATCTTTTCAATATGGGCCTGTTGTGCAAGCACAGGGCAGATTCTCTATCAATTTAGGCAGGCGGTAAAGGAGAGTGCCAGAGGGGCCTCCCTGGTGGAGCAAGGGGTTGGGATCCGCACCATGGGGCTTCCACAGCCACTGTAGTGCCAGACCTCTCCTGTCTCTCCCGCTGCTCCACTCAGCAGTGTATTTGGGTCAATCTACCTGTTCCGGTTCCCTGCTCTGTCTCTGGCAAATACACACACCCAACCCGGCGCCTCTGCCTGTACCCCAGTTCTTGGATGCATAATTAAAAAAAAAAGAGTGCCAGAGCCCTCCATGGCTTTTTACCTGTATAGTGTCGCAAAAAGGCACAGGGCAGGCAGGGGGACCGGGGTGCTGGGAGTCTGGTAGGCAAATCTGAACTCTCTTTGTGTTTTCTCTGGCGTCACCTCATGTTCTGGCCTCTCTGTAGTCACTGATCCTCTCGCAGCCTTTCCACTGCAGCCATTTTCTGCCGCCCTTCTAGCCTCAGCCTCCAGACCCAGGTGTGCCCACTTACACATGCTCACACCACACTCCAAGTACGCACACAATCCACAACCGTGTGCAACCTCCCAAGCACCTCCTGCATTCAAGGCCACAGGTGATAGCTACAGAGGGCGGCATAAAAGCCTGACCAATTCACTTACCCTACAGGACCATGCTCACTGATATCGGGTGTATCTCATTGTGGTCTTGATTTGCATTTCTCTAATAACTACCAATTGTGAACATTTTTTTTCCTGTGCCTGCCGGCCGTTTTAATGTCTTCTTTGGAGAGATGTCTGTATAGTTATTTTGCCCATTTTTTAATTGGGTTATTTGGGCTTTTTAGTAACATTTTATAAGATCTTTGATATCAGTCCTTTATCAGCTGTATGGTATGCAAATATATTTTCTCCCACTCAGTAGAGTGCTTTTGCATTTTAGTTATGGTTTCTTTTGCTGTACAGAAGCTTTTTTAGTTTGATATAGCCCCAGCTATTTATGTTCTCTTGTTTTCTTTGCTGTTGGGGTCAAATCCCTAAAGGGATCACTAAAGCTTATGTCATGAAATGTTTTGTCTAAACTGTTGAAACAACTTAAATGCTCCAGAACGGATTAGTGGATTAAGAAGATGTGGTGTATATAAATAATTATAATTCTATGTGATCATTTTAGATCACTCAGTGATCCAAAAAGATAAACTCATACCATTGTGGCAACATGGATGGAGCTGAAAGGGGTAATGCTAAGTGAAATAAGTTAGAAGGAGAAAGATAAATAATGGATGGTGTTACTAATATAAAGTAACTAAATTAATAGTCTGATAAAAACAAGCTGAAAAACTAACCCTTAATAGCTGACTATAGAACTGAAGCACCAAGAGGGAGAAGGGGTTTGGAAAGATGAACAAAGAAAGAAGGAAGCACAGTGGTCTTATGGCAGTGGAATATGGGTGAGTGGGTGGTGGGTACACTATGTTGGTAATACCCAAGTGGGGTATCCCAGTATAACTTCAGTAAAAAATAAGTTAATTAATTATTAAAAAGATACTCTCTTTTAAAAGAATAAATAAATTAGGTCAAGTATTATAAACTCAGTCTGCTAGTGCAAAGACTAGCATCAAGGAATACATTTACACATCTTAGTTTAGCTCCCTTGTGTACACAATCATCCCTTCTCTCAGTCATTGGTGGACCCAACAATCTTCATTGTGCTTTGTCAATCAGTCCTGGTATTAAGCAGGACTCAACACAGGCACATAAGAAGCCAATCAAAGCTTCACTTTCCCAGAAATCTGGATTTGGAATTCAGAGATGTGAATCACTGTCTGGTGTTGCATGCACCAAGATATATATGCATATATCTAGAATTGTGAGGCTCTGGGTTAGTTGTATGGAACTCAAAGTAGTGGAAGCCACTAGGCAAAAAGATACAACAGTGGAACAAATGCCTAGTGAAAAGCAAAACAAGATTGTTTGACCCCAGAGGATAGAAAACGAGAAAAGCCGCCCAGCTTTCAGTTCTTTCTTGTAGGCCTCCATGAGTGCCAGCCACACTTTACTGAGGTTGACATCCCTGTCTATATTTACAATTGCCCTTTCAACCTTAAACTAAATATTGTACAGGTCCATGCCTTTAAGCCAAATAGGCCTTGACTGAGACAGAACCCAAGATTGCAAATGGGTCCTAGATATCCATGACATAGCCCACATCATTATCATTACTATCTCCACTTACTAAGCCCTAATATAATTACAATATGCCCAACAACCTTAAAAATTAGCCATTATCCCCATCTTGGAGATCAGGAAATCACAGGAGTGACCAAGCTGGGAATGAAACATGCTACTGTGCCCCTAAACTCAGACTCACTTTCTTCCCCTTAGTTCCCTTTTAATGGGACAGTGTTGTCATAAAACTTAAAAGAGAAAGATGTATAGGGAAAATGAAGCATTTTATCACTCGTTAAGGGCCAAAGAAATTAAAAAATAAAATCCTAACAAGGAAGATGAGGATAATTTCAAGTAGAAGAATAGTGTTATAAGACTTAAAAGTTCAGGTGAATGAGTAAAAACATTGGGGGTGAGAGTAACAATTTTAACTTCTGTAAATTGACTAACACTAATAATTTGTTTTTCCAGAGTAGTTCTCTTACTGAAGGGAAGTAATAATAAATATTACTATATAAACATAATTTTATATTTATAAAAAAGAGAAAATAGAAAGAGTAATATTTCTTCATTCAGTATTTATAAAATTTAAGGTTTAGTACATATCACGACTTAAACTGTGCCCTCCAATTCAGACTAAATTATAAAATCATAAATCACTAAATGATCACATCCAACACACCATTTTTAAAAATAAAAGCCAGAAATTAATTAAAAGGCTATAACTTGGGTCTCCTTGGTGGCACAACGGGTTGAGCACCACAATATATAAAGTATCCACAGCCATTGCAACACAAGTTCGATACCAGGCCAGGGAGGTGACCCACATGGTGCAGCAGACCTCTCTTGCCTCACCTGCTGCTCCCTTTAGCAGTGTTATTTCAGTAGGTCTGCCTGTTTCGTTCCCCACTCTGTCTCTGGTGAATCCTCTTACCCCCACATCTTTGGCCTGTACCCCAGTTCTTGTATGCATCATTAAATCTTTTTTTAAAAGTCTATAGCTAATTAAACAAAATTTTAATTTTTAAATTATTGATAAAATTTGAACTTTTTTAAATCACTAAGTTTTCTTGCATAATTTAATTACTATTTTTTATTACAACTCCCTAAATTGTTCTTTCATTTAAAATAAGTCAAAAAGAGACTGACTATTGAATATTAACATCTGAAAAAGGGGAGATCACAATTCTAGCCTTTTATACCGTTCCAATACCATGAACAAAATTTGAGTTACATTTTACATTTCTTTTAGAAATATTAACCAATTTAGATATAGTTTAGGGAATCTAAACTAACAAAACAGCATTTGAACCCTGGCATAAAGAACTATATAACATAGCTCTTGCCTTGAAAGATTTCACAGTCCAATAAATTCTAGAGGGAAAAATAAATATCCTGGGTCACTCACTTTCCTTTTTTGATGATTCAAATAATAGAATAACATAAATAACTGTCCTGCCAGGGTTATACACCCTGACATACACAGGTTCCTCACCTTAATGCTTTTCATGCCATTTGTCATACAAAAGAATTGGGGGAATTTGGAGAGATAAATCCTTGAATAGGATTAGATACAGAGCAGTATCTAATAAGATTAGGTACACATCATCGTATGATGACAGAGTAAAATTCAACAACATAGAATGTTAATTCTATGTCACAAGCTAGGTTTTAAACACACTAATTTCTTTCATCAAGCTGCAAGCTCAAGTAACAGCAGCCTAAACTGCCCTTGGCACTCTTCCAACAACACCAAAGAGGACTTCAGCAATGACTCTTTAGCAATAACCCAAGTATATCTATAAAGGACTTCTGAAAGTACATGGCACCACTCAGGTATAGTAATAAAACAAGTCAGTAGAGGTAATGGAGAAGACAGCAGCTGAAAGCCACGTGCCTGGGAAAGCCTCCAATCATCCTAATATTCTAGTAGAAATTACTGGGCACTGCAGATCTCACAAGGATATAAAGATAATTTTCCTGTGCCTACATTTATAATTGAGATGTAATTTACATAACATTGTGTATATTTAAAGTAAATAGCACACTGCTTGATGCATGTATATATTGCACTGTGATCACTACTATAGTTTTTGCTAAAACACCTATTACTTAAATTTTTGTATTAAGTCTAAACTCTTAGCAATTTTGAAATATATAGCACCATATTGTTGATCATAAATTGTTGTACATTAGCTCTCCAATACTTATTCATCTTCTAGTTCTAAGTTTGTACCCTTAAAAAAAAAATACCTCCCAAATACCTCCCAGCATCCTGGTAGCTACCGTTGTACTCCTTGTTTCTACAAGTTTTGCTCTAAATTCCATATAAAAGTGATTATCATACAATATTTGTCCTTCTCTATCTGATTTATCTCACTAAGTATAATGTCTTCAAGGGTCATCGTGTTGTCAAAAATGCCAAAAGGCCCTTCTGTGTGTGCATGAAAGTTTTTACCAAGTCTTCTTTATCCATTCATCCATTGACATTTTATTTCCATATTCAGCCTTTATGAATAATGCTGCAATAAACATATGTGTACAGAAATGTTTTCAATATCCCAATTTCCTTTAGATATACACCTATATACCCAAACATGGGATTGCTGGATCATAGTGTAATTCTAATTTTAATTTTCCAATAAATTTCCATACTATTTAATAATGACTGAACCAATTTATTCCCACCAACAGAACACATGGATTCCCTTTTCTCCCCAACCCCAACAATACTTGTTATTTCTTGTCTTCTCAATAACAGTCATTCTAATAGGTGTGATCCCATGCCTGTTTCTGTTGTCGGCGATGTTGTTTCCTCATAAAGCTATTACTGACAGTAGCTTCAGCAACTATGAAAATGTATCATCTTTGCAATATAAGAAGTGTGTGTTTCCCAGCAGGAATGAAAGGTCACTTCACTGGACAGCAGTCTAATCAGCAGGTAAAGACACCTAGGGTCAGAAGCAGTCCCTTTAAACAGGAAGGTAGGCCAAAGTCTGTCATTAACCATGAGTCCTATATGTCTAACTAAATTAAGTCAAATTAAAAAAGTCAATACATTGGTAGTATGAGCCACATGTGGCTAGTGAGTATCAAGGTGGATACGGCAGAACAGAACATCTCCACCATCCCAGAAAGGTCTTTGAACCGCACTCCTCTACATAGTATTAAGAGCTAAAAAACTGGTGTGCTCATGCTGGAAGGAGGCATAAAGTAAAATGAGAAAAAGATCAAAGAGATAGTACTTGGGAAAACTAATTTAAGGGGATAGGAAAGGAATGAGCAAAGATCAGATGAGAACACATCATGGAAAAAGTTTCAAGAAGTGAGGGGTCAGTGCTAATACTACGAAGAAATCATAGTAAGATGAAGATTGAAAATCAGCCACTGGATGGCAGTTGTTAATCTACCAAAGCAATTTCAATGAAATGAAAAGCAAAGACAAGGTTAAGAAACCAAAGGGAGGTAGCCAAATTCCTCCTTCATGAAGGTACTCAACCCTTTATCAACGCCCATCATATTAGCAGCAAAAATCTAATAGTTGTTTAACATTTATATATAAAGCCCCATTATAACATATTGCATAATCACATCTAATCTAGAATACAGGCAGTACTGTTCACATTTCATAGATAAGCAAACAAAAACATGAATTCTCCAAGGTCACAGCACTACCAAATTCTGAGCCAGGAATTAACCCCAGCTTAACTTCACAGCCTAAATTTTTAAAGATTACACAACATGAACTCCCTGGTAACACTTTACATTTGTCAATTCATACCTCTCTTTCTCCATACCAGGTTGAATGCAAACCTCTTTTGAAGTCAAGGACCAAACTGTATCCACCTGTGCTATGCTTGCTACAAAGGACAGTCAAATATTTACTGAATAAATGAAAACGATTTCACAGCATTTGACCACAAGGGAAGGAAACAGTGCATGGTATTTAGAGAGGGCAAAAAGTTGTGGGAAAGTTGAGGAGGGGGCTGTCTGGTTTCTATAATGAAAAGCGTTTGAGCATTCTTACAGAAGGAAGCCTGTGCAGAGTGAAACTTTCCTTGTAGGACTGGGCTAGGTCAAGAGCAGTGGTAAAAAGATTCACGTTGAACAGAAAAAGAGACATTTTTTCTGTGGATAGTGGAGGAGAAAGGATGACGAATGGGTGCAGATACAGACTGCAGCAGTGGCCAGAAATTGAACAAGTTCAAGTAAAATGGCCTTTATTTTCCCTCTGAATGTGTCAAGGTAAGAGCTGAGAGTCAGGGGTAACCATCTCCAAGATCTTTTATGTGAGTGCTGTTCCTGTCTGGGTACAAAGTGGGTGCTTTAAACAAGCACTACATTATAGGATACAACAGAAAATAGTAAGTGTCATCGTCACCTCTGTACAGAGAAAAACAGAATGTTCAGTCTGGGACTGAAGGAAGGGAAGACTAGTGAATTTCACTCTATACTCGGACTTTTTAAGAAGAACATCCAATATTTCTTCTACTTAAAAAACTATAACCAAAAAGGAATCAGCCCATAGAGAAGGTAAAAAGAGTGATACATATTAACCATAAATGCTGAAATGGGAAAAGATGTGACCAAAGTATCCAAGAGTCCTCCAAAGCCAGGGTTCTACAACCAGACAGGCCATGGTCTCAGCCATCACTGCCTGTTTTAGCTACAACATCCAAACCTGCAAGCTCCCAAACCTCTCTCCCTGCCCCAGTATCACCATACACAGCACATAAGTGGCAAGAGTACCTAGTTCAAGGCACTGTGCCAGGATTTAGTAATAAAATCAGTGTCCATTCTACTGTGAAAGCTGAATAAGAGTAGATATTGTGATGATAATGATTATCTAGCACCTTTGAGGACTGTGGTAATCAGTGGACCCATAAATACCCCACCTCTAAGAGCATCAGTTCACAGCTGGCGGGAGCTATTTCCACTAGCAGATAACAGCTCGTTCAGTCACAGACGAACCTAACAAGGTTGCTCCAAAATCGGAGATCCAAGACAATTGGACAAGAGCCAGAGGTTCTAGGGTTTAATTCATATTATTCTTGTGGTGAGGTTGAGGAATTGAGGAATTTGAAGGCATCCTAGTTCAAAAGGAAAACCAGGATCACTTTCATGAAAGGTGGGTTTGCCGTGGAACAAATATTGTCACCAGGAACATAACAACCACAAAAAAGAGAGTGGCGAGGGGCAAGGATAAGGAGCCAGATCTAGAAGAAACAAAAAAGATGGGAATCTCTTGGTGTGTGTCCCTCTCCAGGAACTAGGGTCCCTAGACAATGTAGGTAATCTCCAGGAATGCAGGAATGAGAGGGAAGGAGGTTGGAAGAAGAAAGGCACAATGGCGTCAACAGCTGAGCTGCTGTCATATCCCCTTCAATATAACCAGTCCTTGAGGATTCAATACTACAGAAATTAGATGCCCCCTATTTTGGAACTCATGAAAGAATAAATGTTTAGGCATTTTGTGCCCACACTACTATAACTTGCATTATCCCAACTAATCGTCACACAATCTATGATTATATATTTCACTTCATGGATATGAAAACTGAGGCACAGGCATTAATTAATTTGCCCAAAGATGTACCGCCATACTTGAATCTAGCATAAAGTCATTTTGTCAGGGCCAGGCTTCTAAAGCTAGGTTGCTGGAGGAGTACAAGTTGTCTAACTTGTTTATCCAATGACCCAACATGTTTTTCATAGTCTTTACATGCCACTGCCCACCACCACAAAATCTTTTCTAAAAAGAAATAGACACTTAAGAAATATGAATAACATTTAAACTTAAAGGAATCATGAACAGATTCACAAATTTAATGTTATAGAGTAATTGTGCACAGATTTTCAATTAGTCAAGCAATGACATTCCTCTACAAATTCAAGCCTATACCAAAAACCGGCAAGTGAGAAAGTGACTTCCAAAAGCTTACAAACATAAAGCAGCTAAAAGAAGGTTCAAGACAAAAGAGCAAAAAATGCCCTTAGAAGAAAGGTTGAATGAAGTTAGAACATCATTTTAATTGGAGACCTTCACCATTTATAAAGAAATGAAACAGTCACACTGAATTTCTGAAGGCAGATTATGTGCATTCTATTTTTCATGTTCATTTCTCAGGCTGTCAAATTTTTCATTAGAAATGAATTGTAATTGTCATTATGAATTGCATTCTACCCAAGGTTTTGATAAACAAAAACAGTTTAATACTATAGTAGAGTCCATAATTAATGTCAACAATTTGCAAATCCTCATTGAAACTGAATGTTACAAAGTTTCATTTTATAAGCTCGAATAAATAGGCCACCTGGGGGGAAATGCAGCAATTACAGGATAAACTCCCCACATCCTGGCAGGATACTTTATAATAAAATTAACCAAATAAATGCATTTTTTAAATAAATGTATTATTGTGGTTCTTACAATTAGACTAATCTTACAATTAAACTCCTAGTATCTTACTATGAGTTTCAAGAAATTCCACATCATTGCTCCAAAAAAGCATGCATTTATTTTTCACTTTTACGTCTATAATGACTGGGAACTAACAACATTTTCTTTGTCAAGAGTCAGAGTTAACCTATGAAGGTCTGACTTAGCCAACAGTTACTTCAGCATAGGGCAAGTTCTTCAGCACACAAATGCCCTGAGCACATATTTGATACATTAAGTCCATGTGATCATCCCAACCTTCCTTTCTGGTACTTTCCATCTATGATTCTCAAATATAGAGAGCTTAAAAACTATGAAGACTAATTCTATTTACAGATTCTTTTTTTAGGGAAAAGAGATAAATACAAACTGGCCCATCCCCCTCAAAAAAAATAGAAATGTTAAAGAAAAAAACAAAAATCCTATAAGCCCTTACCTCAAGGAAATGATGAGCAAATATTACAAAAAGATGTAAGCAGGAAGGGAGAAAATAGACATTAGAATAGGTTTTATAATAGTTCATTTCTGAAGCTTACTGCTGAGTACAAGGTGTTTTATACCTCTTTTGAATGATAAAATATATTTGCTAAAGATTACAAAGAAAATGTTTACGTCCAGATAACTATTTAAATAAATAGGTAGCTATTTATTTAAAAGTAAACTTTTGGGGGCCTCCCTGGTGGCATAAGGGTTAAGTCTCAGGTTACCACCCTGAAGGCCCACTGCAATGGCCTGAGTTTGAACCCTAGCCAGAGAGCTAACCCACAGGGCACAATAGATCTCTCTCTGGTCTCACCCATTGTTCCCCTAGCAGTGCATTTCAGTAGATGCACCTGTTCTGCTCCCCACTCTCCACACATGTTGATGAAGTAGCTCTGATTCTTTCTGCTTCTTTTCAGTAGTCTCACACAATTTTTAGGTGAACTATAAAAATGTTCAATTATGGCTTCTACTTCACCTACAACCTCAAGTCAAGATCTTTAAAAAAGACATGGACATTCAAAAGCAGACCTTCATCAACTGTGTAGGGTTGTGTGTGACAAATCATCAGTCTTTATTTAGCTTCTTCAGCCTCTGAGATTGCATTTCCATCCAAGAACGAAGATAAGAAAAAAGAAAACAGCAAACCATACACATTTCTTTCTACTACTAAATCCAATAATGATGATTTAATTTCAGCAAAACATCACCATTAATCACATTAAATAATGTTGCTAATTTAAATTTTATTAGTTTTATAATTTTATTGAGTTTTATATATAAATCTGTTTGACTTTATTGTTGTATAAGAGTCATAGCATAGTTATAATGAGCTTTATATCTATACATAAATAATATTTTATTATCATACAAGTCCATACTTGAATATCACAAGAACTTTTTTCTAAGTTTGAGCTTGTTTCTTTTTTCCTTTGTACATTTCTTTTTGAAAGTTTCATTTGTACTCAAGTTCCATAGTTGCATGAGCCTCCTCTTACAAATAAAGAATCTATCACTCAGAAAGCTTCAGAAACTTGCTCTAATAATTCAGCCATCAGAATCAGAAGTCTACATGAATCCAAATATCACCTGGCATACCAGGATAAGAAATAAAAACCAAAGAACTATCCCTCTGCTACATCATGAGGAAAAAGTCTGACCCAATTAAGAGCTTCCAGTATAAGAACATTCTGATATCCAGTGTAATATCCCCACTACCCTAAAATCTAGACAAAACTGCTATTACTACTACTGATGACCACAACAACAATCCCATATATGGCAAATATTTACTTAGAGGATTCAAGGGGCTGGACACTATTCTAGGTCCATCAGATATTAACTCTCAATCTTCCCAACAACTCCATTTTGCACATAAGAAAACAAGCAGAGAAAGAGGTTAAGTAACTTTCCCAAGTTCACACATCTAGTAAGCAACACACATCTAGTAAGCTTTTAGGATTCAAGCCCTAAAAGCGGGCAAGTGTTCACTCATAAATGTGAATAACGATGCCTTTTAACAAATTGTAAGAAAGAATGGCAGTGGATCTTTTGAAGAATAAAATCTATGGCAAGCATTTCCAAATAGTTTTCATTAATTAGCTAGTAACTTGGATATCCCAGCACCAACAATTCACTTACTGAAAGACTCTTAAATTCTCCTCTAAGTTAATAGTGATTATATTTGATTTGCTATTTAAGAAAATTGCTCCCAATGGTAAGGTATTTCAAGTCACCCAGCTGCTATTGAAAGAAAAGTTACCTTTGTAGAGCCTGTTCAAAGAAAGCTCATGCTTTGATCCTTAATATCCCATGAAGTAAAAGGTTATGCTTAATCTATATTTTATAGATCTAAAAGTCAAATTAGTTTCTGGGATAAACAAGCAGAATGTGATGGTAAGCATATTCTTTAGTTTTCATTTCATTCCTAGTTTGGAGGATACTATGTGCTGAGTTAAAGACAATTACATTAGTGTAATGCGTAGCAGTTTTTCTTGTATTATTCTGCAAGCATAAACAAGTTATACACATGTTAATTTACATTCTATATAAAAAGCCAATTTTAAATCCAATTTATAAGGCAATAAATATATAAAGATTCTAGGACACAGCAATAAAGTTATGCCATAAAGTAGAGTTAATTCAAGACAACAATAATAAAAGCATGACAAATTTTAACATTCTACCAACTGCACAAAGGTGTTTCAGGTAACATCTGTTCAGAAGCAATTGCTACAACACAGACTAGATGAGATGCAAGACTTCACAGAGTAATAAATGTATGTCAGTTTGTTTGCTTCATAATTAAAGACATGAGTCTTAAAAAAAAAAAAAGCAATTAAGCCTTGCTTTAAATCTGAGACAATCATCCCTACACCAATCCTTTTTACCCACAAAGAGATCAAGTGACCCAAAAGTACTAAATAGCATATATCATCTGTTTTCAGCAGATACATGTACTCCCAAAAAGCTACTTGCTATACTTTGCTTCTTTTCATAAATCACATATTAACAAACAAACAAAAACATCTCTGTTAGAAAGAACGGAAAGGAAAGCAAGACTGGGTTGATTCAGAACAATTTATTTAAGAGAGGGGGAAAATTAAAATGATGAAGCCCTAGTATAAAGATTTCAATGTCTGATGAGTTAGGTGAGATTCTGACATGAATAAAACTCAGGTGGTAAAGCCTTCAACTTATGATAGTCTTCAACTATCTCCAGTTCTTTTAAGTAACATAAATTTATCCTGTTTACAGATTCTGTGGGTCAGAAATTCAAGGCAGAGCTGGATGGTTTGTTTTGTGCTATCTTCACAGCTGCTCCATAAAATCCAGGTCCTCTGCTGGGAAGCTGGGAATGACTGGGATGACTCAATGGCTAAGGGTTGGAATTATCACACTCCCATAAAAAGCACTAATGGTGAGCTTGACTAAACTATTGACCTACACAAGATCTTTCTAGATGACAACTAGGCTTTCTAGATTCTAAGTATCAGCTACTGCAGAGCAAATGTTCAAAAAATCAGAAGGAAACTGCGTGGACTTTAATGATGTATGGATTGAAGCAATCTCAATATTACCATGAGTCAAGGGGATGGGTCATTGACTTTTTTTTCCTGGAAAGGAATGTCAAAGAATTTTCAGTCATTTAAAAAAAAAAAAAATCATTACATAAACTAAATATACGTGCTAACAAAAGAGATCAGACTAACTGCCAAAAGTGTGAATAATATGTTTCCTGTTTATGATCACCCATTCTCTTCAACAGTCCATACACTTCAGTACTTGTTAACAGATCAAAATAACCCAGTGGAGAACCTGACTGTAATTCTTAACAGTTTAACTCTAGAACAACTGAAAGTTTCACTTTAGTTCCAGATTCAAAGAAAAAATAAACTCAAAGAAGTGCATACAGAAATTGCCTCCATCTTTTTTCAGCTTTCTAGCAATAATGAAAAGATATAGCAGAGGAAGATGAAAGAAGGTTCTAGCTGTTATTTCAAAGAACAAAAGCATGTTTGTCGTATGGCTGCGCAAACCACAAACCTTCCAGAACACAATGATACCACAAGGAAGAGATTTAAATGAATCTGATGGTTCTCCTAAAACAGATTTATATACTGCTAAACCAAACCTTTCACTGAACTCAACCTCAGGCTATACCTGCTGAGCTCATTTTCTATGACTGCCATAACAAATTACCACAAACCTGGAGCTTAAGCAACAGAAATGTATCGTCTCAGTTCTGGTTCCAGAATGAAATCTGTTTCACCAAAATAAAGGTGCCAGCAAGCCTGCTTTCCCTCCAGAAGCTCAAGAGAAGAGCTTCAAGCATTATCCAGCCTCCAATGGCTGCAGTATTCTTTGGTTTGTAGCTATATCATACTCTCTGCACTGTAGTCACATCACCCTGTTCTCTTCCGCAGTCAAGTCCCCCTCTACTTCCCTCTTAAAAGGAAACATGTTTGTATTAAGGCCCAACCTGATAATCCAGAATAATCTCCCTATTATGGTTTTTAGCTTTAATTTAATCACACTTGCAGCAGTGTCCTTTTTGCCATATAAAATACTCAGTTTCCAGGGATTAAGAGATGAATATTTGGGGGGATCATTATTCAACTACTACACCTGCCTCCAAATAAACCCAAAGCCATTAGGCAAATGTGCATGAATCTCATCAAACCCACTCAGATTTCAATTCTAGCTCCCAATACAATAAGCAGTTCTCCAACCTAATACTTCTTCCCACCTCACAAGCTGCCTATAACCAGGAAATCACCACTTTATATCCATTAAAGACATTACTAACTATTGTTAATGGCTCCTGAGTGGGAAAAGAAATGATAAAGATTTACACTGCCAATAGTATGGGAGAGCAATACAGGAGAGTGCTAAGGAAAGGTACACTTGATGACAGCTTGCCTCCACTTCAAATCCCTGCCTCACCAACTGGCAGCAGTTCGACCTAAGGTAATGTAACCTCTGTACCTCAGTTTTACCATATAGCAGGCAAGGCTAATAATATTACCCACCCATAGCCTTGTTATAAGGATTAAAGGAGTTGACATTTACAAAACATCTAAAACAGTGCTTAGCTCATTCATAAAGGTGAACTGTTATTACTAAGGATTCCCAAATACAATCGACATACAGATAATACTGGACAGGGTGAAAAGTCTTTCACAATCAAAATTAAGGGCATTAGAATGACAGAACTAGACAATAATTAACAATCCATTCAAATGGAAACCATAAGATTAGATGCAAGATTTACACTACAGTCTGAGAGTACTTTTAAAGGACAGTCCTAAGTAATTAAAAAGAAGAGCTACTCTGCCAACTTTCATCATCATGAAAGGATTACTTTCATCCTTTGAATAGACTGACCTACAGTCTAGAGATGGAGACTTCTCCAGAAACCACATGTCCTGCTGCCACTCTGGACCTGATGTGTATACTGTGTTTCTAACATTAGTAGGAGTTAGGATTTTAGTGTTTGGTATCACTGAAATGAGGCATCTCAGTAGCTTTGTGCTTTGTTTGATTTGATTTTGGTTTTGTTCTAGGAGGGAAACAGGACTTGGGTTCAGGTTGAGGGTGTGACCTAGAGCAGGTACTATGTTTAATGATAAATTTAGAGTTCATAAATAGCACAATAGCAGCTGATTCACTGCCCTCAGGAATCTTCTGCCCTCAGGAAGTCTTCATCCAGGTACCTGCTTTATCATTCCAGCCTGCTCTGATTAATTCTGTCCCTAGTAAGTATCTCTAGAATCTCAATATTAACAGCTTGTCATATTTTCTACTGAAACAAAGTTGTTGAGTTCACAAATAGCACAAAAGCAGTTGATTTGCTGTGCAGTCAAACTATCATACATTTACAATATACTAATCTATACTACATGTCTGTGGGAAGAGGTTCTATATTACAAGATATTATATACAATCAAAAATAACCTGAGACTTACACAATAAAATCAGTAGGGAAGAAGGATTATTTGCTTTATCAGAGCTTAAAGTAAAACAGGGGGCCTCCCCTGGTGGCGCAGTGGGTTAAGCGGCGCACTGTGAAGCAAACCACAGCCACTGCAGCGCGAGTTCGATCCCTGCTGCCGGCCAGGTGGGGACACCCACATGGTGCGGCAGACCTCTCCTGTTGTGCCCGCTGCTCCCCTCAGCAGTGTACTTCTGTTGATCTGCCTGTTCTGCTCCCCGCTCTCTGTGGTGAATCCTCTCACCCCCCACACCTCTGGCCTGTACCCCAGTGCTTGTATGCATAAATAAAAAAAAAAAATTAAAGTAAAACAGGATTTCAGTGGGTACCAGAACTCCTTCCTTAGTAAGCTAAGACAAAACCAAGTGCTCAGTTTATCCCTCAGTTCCACTACCAGCTTGTAGCTTTTTAGAGTGTACAAAACACCGAACACCTATATTATACCCAGTTCCATAACATCACCAACCCACATTACTTGTTCTAGTCAAAAGCAGTTATCCCAGGCTACTAGGTGACCTAACAAATAGGTGGCCTGAAAAGATTTAGGCTAACTTTTCTTCATCCCAAATCATGAGAAAGCCAGGAATCAACTCGACATCCAGCAGTCCAACAGACTAAACTACAGAAGAACTTCTTTTTGAGGCACTGCTGAAATATCATGAGGAAGCGGTGGTCTCCAAAGATCACCCTCTAACCCATAAACAAGAGAATTGGGACTGAGAACAGTGAGATGTAGACAGACTACAAAGAGAATCCTGAGAACAACATTTCTCAGAAGGAAGTCTTGAGATTAGAATACTGACTCTTGAGCCAAGAACAGAGTTAGAGCTAAGACTGCAAATCCAGTTCCTCTTAAGAGTCCTAGTTCAATAAGGAAGTTGTCCCAAATTGGCTCCTAGTGAAAACAGACTCAAATCATCTCCAAAGAAAAATATATGAGTTTAATCTCCTGAAAGACAAGTTCAGATAAAGCAATGAACTTACAAAGGAGATAGGGAAAGGCAAGTCACCAAGAGGGAGTCAGTGTAGACAGTCCAAAGATTGACAGAACTGTCAAATAAGATAAAGAGGCAAATTGAAAATGTCTAAGAAATAAATGGATAAGTATGTGGTATTACCAGCAGATTTGGAGGGGCTGGGAGGGGAGGGGAAGGAACTTACAGAAATAAAAATAATACCTAAACTCAAATATTCAGAACCAGTCAGATTAGACATAGCTGTTGGCAGAATTAATGAATTCCAAAAATATATCTAAAGAAATTATCATGTGAGCAACTTTCTATATTAGTTTCAAATATTACAAAGTCTCCAAATTACCTTGAGGTTAATTATGAAGTCATGGTTCAAATAAGACCCCTAGCTAAAATCAAACACAATACATTAGATATAATTATTAGAGCTTAAATGTAGTCTCTTAGATGTCTTCTCATCTTTACAGTAATGCATTTATCATAGCTAAGAAGTGAAAACCAGCACAGAATCTAGAACTCGAATCACCTGACACATTCTCCAGTGGCACTGAACCTAAATATTAATCTAGGTTCTGTTTTCAAGAGTTCCTTAAAAACAGAAAATCACACCTCATGTATTCTGGACCACAGAAATCAGAGACCAAATAGAATGACATTATTAACCCAGACAGTAAACTATAAAGAAAAAGTAAGTCTTTGTCGGGGCCCTCCTAAAAGTGGAGCAGGGATTAAAGTCAGCGCTATCAAGCTGTCCAGTCACTGGTGCATGAGTGTTATCCCCAGCCAGAAAGCTGACCCACAAGGCACAGCAGACCTCTCCTACATTGCCCACTGCTCCCCTCAGCAGTGTATTTCAGTGGATCTGCCTGGTCTGCTCCCCACTCAGTCTCTGGTGAATCCTCTCACCCTGGCACCTCAGGCCTATACTCCAGTTCTTATATACATAAATAATTAAATAAATTAAGTAATAAAATCTTTTTAAAAAGTCATTGTCCAGGGCCCACCCCGGTGGCGTAGTGGGTTAAGCAACGCACTATGAAGCAAACCGCAGCCACTGCAGCACGAGTTCGATACCTGCCGCAGGCCAGGGAGGGGACCCACATGGCGTGGCAGACCTCTCCTGCCTCGCCCGCTGCTGCCCTCAGCAGTGTGTTTCTGTCATCTGCCTGTTCTGCATCCTGCTCTGTCTGGTGGATTCTCTCACCACCCCCGCACCTCTGGCCTGTACCCCAGTGCTTGTATGCATAAATAAATAAATCTTTAAAAAAAAAAAAAAGTCATTGTCCAGTGGATTCTTCTCATATTGTGGTAGGATCTTTCCTTGCCAATTACCCCTAGCCTATCTATTCTTCAATTCTGTCAATATAACAATTAACTACATATTTGATCTTCATGCAAAATTTCATCATTCCTATGACTACCTTGATAATTTAGCATAATAAATCCATTTTGTCCTTCATTTTCAGCTCTGCTCTTAGTTTAATTCAACTACCATCTTTAAGTGTTAGAATTAGCAATTCACTCCTCATCCACAAATCTTTATTCTCTTTGTGTATCCTGAAATAAAGTCCTAAGTTTTTATTTGTTCACTGAAAACAATGCTCTACGATGAAACTGTTATACTCCTAGGTAAAATGTTGGGGTCAGTATTAAATTTTCATTTGTGTTGGACTCACCCCAAATCTATCAACCTTATATGTGATTTATTTACACACGATACAAAACAATGATCACTGTCTCTTCTTTCCAATGGACATCAAATCATGACACTTCCCCTTAAGTGTTAAAGTAAATAAATGAAGTAACCAGAATAGCTAATGAGTCTCAAATAACTCAAACTTCCTTCCAGTTTAAATAAAACATTCCTTAGCAGTGACTAAATGACCATCAAATTTTAAAACTTTGGGTAATTACATCTATTTAAAATTTTATCTATCTTTAAAGTTTTTTTTTTAATTAAAACAATAGGCAGAAAAAGAAATACTAAAACATCTTCATTGTGATGTCTCATACCCTCAGGAACTGGGAGAGGGGAAAGACAGACTTAAAAATATGCAGAGTTCACCTAGGTGACGTCAATACATAAATATTTGAACTGCTTTTTAAGGCGGACTTTAGGAATTTGGGCAACAGAAGGGGAGTGAATTTGGCAAAAGATCAAAATAGAACTGGACCGTATCCTCTTAAATCTATAATGAGATCGGCAGCTGGGGAAATCTAAAGCAAAATTTAAACCCTGGGTCCTGTGGATCCACCCCGGGCTGTCAGCCAAGTCAGAGGCTAATGAAATAGAAGGATCCGCCAGCCAGAGCCTTAGAAGGTAGCACAGACCACAGCAGCCCCACCCGATCCCAGGCAAAACTTACAAACTTGGCGCGTTTCTCTCCAGGCTCCTCCGGGCCGCCGGGCGGCTGGGGGTGCTGGGGGCCCTTCCTGCGGGGCATCTTGCCTTCCCGACAGCCGCGGAGAGAGGCGGAGGAGGAGTAGGGGACCCCGGAGGAATTCTGCGTCGGGTGATGTGGCCGCGGCCGGCGCCGATCCATCCTTCCGTCTGGCTCCGGGAGGCGAAAACAAGGCGGTGGCCCTGCAAGCCACTAGCGGGGAGCGCAGAGATGTGGGCAGACGCGGCTCCCTGCTTCTGCCGGCCGGGCTCACCCCAACCGCTGCAGTCCGGGCCGCAGCCAACACATCCGAAAACTCCCGCCACCGCGGATCGCCCGGAGCCAGCCAATCCGGAGCCGCCCACTCAGTGACACTCCCGGAAACCGCCCTTTCCGGGGTTACCGAAATCTGACTGGCTGCGCCGCCCGTTCTTTCCGCCACCCAACCCTTCTTGACGCGGGCTGGAGCTTAAGGACTGTGGGTGGGGTCGGGTTTTGGGGAAGGGCGGGAACTAATCGGGAAGTCACTAGTCTGGGTTTTGGAGGACTGGTTCCTGCTGATTTGGAAAACGGCGAGACCCGCCCTGGGTCGTCATTTAACAGCGTTGAGCTCCCGAGGCCCGGGCGCGGTGCTGGAAAATAGTTCTCGGATCTAGTAGGCTCCAAAAGACTGCTTTCTTGGCATACCTACAATGCACCTGCACCCTTAAGTGCTTAGTGCCCCCTTTAGGGTAGCAAAAGGGTCCGAATATCAGAGAGCACTAGGCCACACCTTTAAGGTTAACACACAATCCTATGTGTTCGCCAAACTTTGTTCAAGTAGCAAATTGCTATAAGTGTTATAGCAGTTACTTTTACCGTAAGTTGAGAACAGAGGGGAGATATTAAATCTGAAGAATACCTGGAACAGCTAGACAAAGGATACAAAGACTTACTACACTGGCGAAGAGTGGTGGGATTTTCAATAAAAGGCGGAAACAATGCCAAAAGATATCAGGAACACAGTTGAAAAACCAAACGCTTACAATAAAAGGCCTTGAACTGAAACTATACAAAAAACAAGTTTGTTGTGTTTAACCCCTCTCCCCCCCAACAAGCTACAGAGTTTGAAACAGTTTTCTCACACATGGGTGTGCTTTCTTTTCTCCTTTAAGTCATCTTTTCCTTTGAATTATTAAGTTATCCACCTTCTAACTAGAAGGAGGTGGTGTGGGCCTTGACTCCAATAAAGGTACAGTACTGACTTGAGTACAAGAAACAACTCTAGGAACTCAGGGGAAATTAGCACATTGGCTCAGGAAATGGCCTTAGTTCCAAGCAAGTCTTCAAGCTGTTTGTGTGTAGGTATTTATTTTCACTGTATTAGACTTTCTGTGTCTGTCTCTATCCTTAAAGAGGCCCTAATCTGTAGGGGAAAGTCCGGGAGAACGGCAAGGGCAGGAGAACTTCCAGTAGTTCCTTGTGTCTAAATGACCATTAGACACAGATACAAATTTTATTCCAATCATTTACTAGGTAAGTCATGTTGGAGATGATCAACTTTTTTTGCCTGTCAATATAAAAAGGGAATAATAATAATAACACCTACCAAACAGGGGTACTGTCCTAGTCTACAGTATGCAAAGCTTTTAACAATGTCTGTCAAAGCCCCTCCTACTAAAGACTCCAGGAGGAACACCTGTAGCTCAACAAGTGGCATTTGTTGCTCTTAAAAAGCAAGATTATGGGGTCTCTCAGTCAGAGGATATGGAAAGGACTTAAAGTATCTGGACTTGGGTTTGGTGATTTGAGGAAGACTCCTGAGAAACAGAATGGGAAGAGTAACTCTGAATTTGGGGACTTTCAAGAATTACAGTACTCAAGGATTGACTATCTTATCTAGAAGACTGGCAGACTACAGAGTAAGACTAAAGCTAGAACTTAATAAATCCGTAGTTGTTCACAGTGCTCAAGAGAGGTGTGTTGGTATTTTGTGATTTGTACACTGATCTTGGTGTCCATGGTTAGGCAAAATTGGAAGTGGTCTTGTCTTGTTTCATTACAGTTGTAGTGTGGGCTTATCTGATATTGTTGTCTATGAGATTGTTTATGTCCATAAACACAAATAACATGACCTATCTATGAGTATTAGCTAGTTCTATATACTGAGACCAAGCTCTAGGTGTCACACTAGTTTCCTAACATGAAAGGCTGCTCTTTTTTCCCTTGTGTCCTTGGCAAATAGGAGGTGTTAAATATAAACAAGAGCTATTATAATTTATTTTCAAACTTACATAGAGCATTTGAAATATTTCTCATAGTAATTTTTTGCAACAGCAACACACTAGTAAAAATGACACCTTTGTATAAGTTTACCTTTTTTAAAATACATTTTATATGTTTATTATTTAAACTTCACAACAGCATACTCTGCCCCACATCCTCCCTCCAACAAGCTAGAGATGAAACACCCCACTCAAATTAACAATTTTAGAAATAATACTTTGGCCCATGTGTAATGCATAGGGCTGGGACAATGTTTAACAACACAAAGGTAGACCTGAAAAAGACTAGAATCCAGGAATGTTTCTTTTTTTATTATTATTATTATCATTTCTAATCAATATCAACCTCCAGGCAGTTAAGAAGACAGTACTTGTGGGATTTCACTCTTAATGCCTATAAGAGAAGGAAGATTGTCAAAAGCTGGAGGAAGGGATTGATGATCTCCAACTAATTTTTTAATGACAATTTTATGTGATACCATTTTTTACCCTCATGCTACTGGCAAATACTGCAAAGTCCCATATCACTGAGTTTTGGCCAAGATCTAGAGATGTGGTGATTGCTACAGAGATAATGGAGATGCAAAACTGGCACAATCACTTTGGACTATGAATAGTAAAGTTGAAGGTACATGAACCTATAACCAGTGATGCCTTGTCCAGATATTTCCCTGGAGATACATACACAAAGATATCTCTTGAACTTTGCAGTAACAAAAAAAAAAGAGTAGACTATTTAACTCTCCTATCTCTACCCATGCTAGTGGGTGTGAAGTGTATTTCTTTTTGATCTGCTGTGTGTTTTTTGTAGAGGAATACAGCTATGCCCATTCTTTTACATATAGCCCATAGCTTGCTTTTTGTCTGCAATTGTAGAGTAGTTGGGAGAAACTGTATGTAAAATGTTTGCTACTTGAAACTTTATAGTAGAATGTTTTCTGACCCCTGTTAATTGATGCCCCCCACTTGGTATTTTATTGCAATGTGTGTTATTTCTTTTTGTTCAAAGAGCATTGTATTCCAGTAAGAAACAAATATTAATGTAGACAGATGTTTGAGATAGAAATAAGTACTTTGCCATATTATATACTTATGCAGGCTTGTTTAACAAGGTCAAAATGCCATAATGAATCACCATAAAAAACAGAGTTGATTTAAAGTAGGTATAAAAAGCAAAATTATTATATGGATATGTGATACTTCTTAAAGCACATTTAAGCAATTTGTGCTTTGATAAGTTTTCTCCAGGGCCTTATGCTGTAAATTCAGATAGAAATTCTTCATTGGGAATGTAATTAGTATAACACGGTTTAATGTCATGCTTAATAGTTTCCCAGAATGTTTTGATTAGAAAATTAGTCTGCCCATGTTTGTAGATGATAGAGACATTTAAAGGAGAACAGGAATATCCCTATTGGTGTGAGACACTTAACTAAGGTTCAGTTGAAAATGTTAGATGTCACTACCAGATCGTAATTCCAATATTTGACAGAAATAGCAAAAAGGAATTAAGTAATTATTAAGACTCTTGTAAAATTATGGTTTAATTCCTTCATATTAAAGCACAATCACTGAGGCCCAAATATAATTTGTTGAGTCACTTAGATAATAACTTGTCATTAAATACTAACATTAAATACTAACAATGTCATTCAATGCTAAAAATACATGCAAAATAAACTGGAAGAATTTTACTGTGCCCAATAGACACTTTCACATTTTCTTTTTCTTTCATGTGTTCCTCTATCTCATTACTACATATTTTCTGTTTTTTATTCTCAGGTGAATTCTGGGTTCTGTATATTCTATACAAAATCAAATGTACATTAAATCTGTCTTTACTGAGCTTTCCCCAAAAAGGCTTCCATTATGTACATTTTTTGCTTTGTGGTTAATTCTTTAGCTGAATCATCTTAGTACAATAGACTAAAGCCTTCTGTTGATTTGCTATGATTAAGGTAACATTTCTATTCAGGCATGAAAGGGTGATGTAGAATTAGTTGCAGTAATTAGTGAAGTTATCATCCTTACCTTTTTGCTGATCCTTTCTGAAATATTTACAATTTTTTCTGTGAAATCAAACGCTGCCAAATATGCTGTCCTTAATCTGTGGTCTCGAGCAACCAGAGAGTTATGAACTGACAGATCGTCATTCTCAGCCCTTAATAACTTCTCCATTTGCTGCTGTTGATGACAACATCCGCCTTAAACATCTCCACGCTTACTTCTCTCCATTCTCACTAAATTTTCTTTCCCTGACCTCCCATTGGGTTTTTCTTTCTTTCAGCCCAGTACGTCATAGTGGGTCTTGTCAAGCAGCAGACCTCAAAGCAGAAAGCCTGATTCCATTCCACTTTGTGTGTGACTTCCAAATAATAAAATGGAGTTAGTGCTTCCACTTATAGATTTGCCTCCATTTATTCATCTGCAAAACGGAAAGGTTCAGTTGTATTCCTCAGATATGTGAATTACACTTAGAACCCTATGCTTTCATATCAGTACCTCAGAGGACACTGTAGAAGATGGGGAAAAACCATCAGAGATGGGGTGATTTTAGGTCCTTTCTCTGGTGACACTGAAATCAACACTGTTTTTACCTGTATTATTGTTCAACATGAGATTTCATTGAAACAAACCAAAAAAAGATGTGTTTGTAAAAAGGAAAAACAAAGTGAAAATTTCATCAAATGAAGTGGAATCTAGATCACTGATTCTCAAGCTTTTATTTATTATCACTTTCTTGGAGTCTTTATAGACATTTTCCTGCCTATTCCCTTATGAAATATTAATGCTTTAGATATACAGAATATTTACTCATACCTGAGTATGTTTGTGAGTGCTTTATACATAAAAAGAGACTAATTTTTTTGCCTCCTAAGAACCAATATGCATGTTTTTGGTATGGTGTACTAAGGGTAATATAGGTTGCCCATCACATGTGCTAAATAACCCACTAAATAACAGAGTGATCACTTTTAACTGACTGAGAATCGCTATTTCTTTTAACAAAACAGATGAAATAAGTAATTACAAGCATATTATCAAGGTTAACTGAGGCAATGTTTACAAAAGGGTTCTAGTAAAGTGCTTTGGTACACGTTGTCTGCTCAGTGATTGTCAATTTTCTTTCACTGTGAAATTCTTTTTTAGTATGACATCACCAGAAACCCTGAAAGTTCCCTTTAACTTTTCCCTTTCTTTGATAAATTACCCAAGTCAAGGTACAGGGTGAACAGTAAGCACCAGCCCAAAATCTGGAAAGGAGGAAGGAAATAATATTGCCCCCTGAGAATAAAATAGCATAAATTTTTACATCATGAAAACTTCACTTTTGTTTTTTTGAATTAAAGTACTATTAAAATTTGATTGCAAAAATATGTTAATCCATATAAAGAATAATATTCATCAGAAGTTTGGCAGTAAGAATTAGAAAGGAAAAAATTGAGACTACCCCTCATGAACCTAAAATCCAACACATACAAAGCGAACTCGGCATCTTTCTCACCCAGTAAGTTCACCTCAGTGAACAGCAATACCGCCTCCCCAGTTATCTAAGGAGAAACCTGCTCCATTTCACAACCAGTCTAAATCCTGCCAATTCTTTCACTTAATACCTCTAAGTGCATTCTCTGTGCACACTGCCCCTGCCCTTGACTGCACTCTGCCCTAGTGCACCCTCTGGCTAAACCAGGCTCTTACTGCCTTCTTGGATTGAAAACTGAAACCTCTAATGCATTCCAAATTCCCAAGGCCACTGCCACAGAACTCTCTGAAAAGGTAATCTGATCACCCAATTCCTGCCTGCCTGCGTTTAAAATCTAGCTGTTCCGCCTTTATATCGCTCCTATACCTCAACAGAATGAGAGTGGGAAACCTCTCAAGCAGAAATTACCACAAATCCATGTGTCAATGATGTATTTACTGGAGATTAGGCAGCGGAAAAACCACTTGACAAGCTGCTTGATGTCAAAAAGCTTGTCGCTAATGTTGACCTCAAAAGAAACAAATTTTAGCCTAATGTAGGCAAGAGCCCAATCCTGGAGTTGAGCAAGGTTTTAGTAACACTAGCCAGTCACCTTCACTTAGCAAAGACTTTTCTTTGCACTTCAAATGTTTTCTTTTTCGTCCTGGACATGAAGAGAAAATCTGCATTTTAATAAATACTAACGAATTCACTCCATTTGTGTTCTGTGTCAAAACGATTTTGATTGGGCTTTGTAAATAATTTCTTCTGAAAAACTTCAATTTCTCAATTCTATTCTACTATTCCTGTAATTAGGAAACCTGACTCATAGCTGTGTATTGTTTAAATTACTATATATTTCCTTTCTTCGTTTTCTTAGCTTTAAAATTTTCTGACAAAATCCCTTTAAAATTCTACAATTAAGATCTATATTGCCATCTCTCTTTTTTCTCTTTTCAAATAAATCTCTTCCTTTACCTGAGGTTGTGTCTTTGTAAATAAGTTTCCAAGATTTTTCTTTTCTTAAAGGCAAATGCTTAAGCCTAATTATCATCTCACCATATGGTTTCTCTTCTCTTCTTTATTCCTCAAAACTATCACGCAGTTCTTCTGCAATTGCAATCGAAATTCATCTGACCTCTTCCCATTATATTTGTACACCTCTAAACTTACCATCTGTCGTTGTCCTTCAGACAGTTACTAAATCCTGAATTCATTTTAAGGTCTTGCCATTTCTATAACTCTATTTCTCACCTCTCTCAGTTATATGATTCCCTAAACCCAATTTCCACTTCTTACTAACAGGAGGGATGAACTGTTGTAAACAAAATAAAACATTTTCTCTTCATTTATACTATGACAAGGAAGAGTTGCACCTTACCCATGTCTTTATCTTGAGCAAGGACAAATTACTGTGGCAAAGAAATGAGGAGTGCTCTGGAGGATGCTGACAAGACAATTCTGGTATACCATGACCCAGTGGATGCCCTTTGGGCAGCTGAACTCCCAGAGGACTCTAGCCCAGAATTTTTTGATTCATGACCACACATGTTAGTCCTCTTCACATTTTTGTTAAACCTAAAGCTCAGGCCTAATCTATTTACATTTAGCAATCATGTATTACTCCGTCTTTAATACATTTACTTACATGCTTTTTGAAATTAAGTCCTGGACTTAGCTTTCTAAACTAAAGTTTCAAAAGACAGGAACACATTGTAATATTTCAGAACATGAAGTGCATGTTCTTTTGCATCTTTTGTAAAAAAATCTCATGCATTGGATGGTGAATGCCCTTAGTCTTCAGTCTTCCCACTGAAAGCATTCTTGATTTTGAGTTCTGTCTTCATACAATCTCACCCTGCCTCTTCAGTTGTTTTTGATTGATCATAAGTGTCTTTTTCTCTACTTCTCTATATTTTATATTTTTAATAATACATGATGACCAATATTGCAAACTGAATTTCAGTTGTAGATAAACTGTGCTTTTATATTACAGTGGGAAACTATTTTATTTTCAAAATATTTAAATGCGGAAAGTAGTCATTATTATATATAGCTTACCTATCAATGATAGTTCTACTTAAGACAGAGACCTTCTTACTCTAATAACTTAGATGTGAAAGAATTTTATTATCTGGAAATCACTCTAAAGACATAAATTATAATTTACCCTGAGATGCATTTGTTATATACTCTATGAAATCAATATATTTACTGTATTATATTTTAAATATTTATGTTGTGCTTATTAAAATATTATATAAAAGTGAAATAAATAAATATATGAAGGAATTGTTAACACTAGTTTTCATTTAGCGGACTACCTAATTGATGTTGTGAAGTTAGCTGCAAGCATGACAGATGGCAGAAAACCAACATTTAGTGTTAAAACTGTATCATAAATCATTCATAAGTGAATAATTTATCCTTCACAGATAATCAGGGGCTGATGGTGTCACAACCTGAGAACTGACAGAATGTGCAGGTTTGGAGATATGTTTGTCAGAACCATTCGCCTTGCAACCCAAAAATTCTTAACTCAAACTATCTTAAACACAGGAGGACATTTTATTTTTTTCCCTCAAAGCAGAAAAACCTGCTCAGAAGTTTACATAATGGAAGGAACTAGATCTCAGAAGTTGTACCAAGAGATCAGGATGTGGCTCCATAAATTGCAACATGAAAAAAGCAAGATGATTTGTTTAAAAATTAGTAAGAATTTCAAGATGACTAGAGCAAGGATTAAACCTTCAGAGCAAGGCCCTTCCCAGTTTGAAATCTTTGTGAGTTACCAGCCACATGCCCGGAGAGGTGATCTTGCCTGAGGGTCAACTCAATAAGGATCTTCTCTCTCACTGACTACTTTTCTTTGTTTCATTTTTTGTTTTTCTCATTCTCTCCTAGTAGTGACTTGGCCTTTTTTCTTTGATAATTCAAACAAATTAAATCTCACAAAGGACTTAGATGAATCAAACCTCAATGAAATGCCTAAGTTTATTGAGAGTACCCTTTAGCTGGGAGGCAGTTACCCAAGTGGGATAAATGGGTAGACAGACAGCATCCAAAACACACGAAACTGATAGGAATTTCCTCAAAGGAAAATGGAAAGCCTTTGGGACTAAAATAGAACAGTATCTACTGGGCCAAACGGCAGATCGATGTTTAACGTTTTGAGACACCGCCATACTGCTTTCCATAAGGGATGGACCAGTTTACATTCCCACCGGCAGTGTAGGAGGTTTCCCTTTTCTCCACACCCTCCTCAGCACTTGTTGTCTCTAGTCTTTTCACTGTGAGCCATTTTCACAGGTCTAAGATGGTATCTCATTGTGGTCTTGAGTTACATTTCTCCAATAAGTAATTATGAATACTTTTTCATATGCCTCCTGGCTATTCGAATATCTTCTTACTTTTGTCAATATGGACAAAACATTCAGAGCTACATTAAAAAGTAAAACATTTTTAGTCATGGTAAACGATCACCTGGTTTTCTTTGTGTGTGCTTGAAAATACAGTGTATACCTAAAATATATTATGTTTTTAATGTGTATTTGATTCATGGAACACCCTGTGTATATATTTAAAGCGTTTTCTTTTTTCAGGAAGTAAGCATGTTAAATATATGGTCTCTCTCTCTCCACTTCCCCACCCCCATACATCAAAGTCTTTAAAATAGTTCTGGAAAAGCAACAATCATAACTGCAAGAAGAATTTTCACATGCAGAAATAGCTAGGACCAAACAAAGAGTCTATTTGCTTTAATTACCATATAGAAGATTGGACAACAGATGTTCTCTTACATGAGGTTTGCTAATTTATTATATTCTTTCTATCCATTTACATGAATCATTCTGAAAATTAGTATCGAAAAGTGTAATGGAATGCTCTGCTGTTCTTGGTAAACAAATCTAATTTATCACATTAGTATGTCATCTTTCAATACCAAAACTTAGAAAAAAATGGCTATTGCCAACTACATTCTTATATCATGCACCAATAAAAAAATCTAAGCCATTCTCTAGTTCCATACAAAAAACACCAAAATACATGCTTTTTAAAAATAAGATTTTTGTTGGGTCTCCCTGGTGGCGCAGTGGGTTAAGCAATGCACTATGAAGCAAACCACAGCCACTGCAGCACCAGTTCTATCCCTGCCGCCGGGCTGGGTGGGACCCACATGGCACAGCAGACCTCTCCTGCCTCGCCCACTGCTTCCCTCGGCAGTGTGTTTCAGTCAATCTGCCTGTTCAGCTCCCCACTCTTGTCTGGTGAATCCTCTCACCTCCCTGGACTGTGGCCTGTACCCCAGCTCTTGTATGCATAAATAAATCTTTAAAAAAAAAGATTTATTTTTATTTACTTATGCATATAAGAACAGGGGTATAGGCCAGAGGAGCAAGAGGCAAGAGGATTCACCAGAGACAGAGTGGGGAGCAAAACATGTGGATCTACTGAAATACACTACTGAGGGGAGCAGCTGGCAAGACAGGAGAGGTCTGCTATTGTCATGTTGGTTAACTCCTGGGCCTGGGATCCAACTCAGACCACCTTGGCTGGTGATAGATTGATAGTGCTGATACTTGAACTCCTGTGCCACCAGAGAGGCCTCAAGGTACATTCTTATTCGAATAGCAGCAGGGAAACAAACACAGCTGCTACCACACGATAATGCTCTCTATGGCTTTTAACATCTATACAAGGGCATTTGAATTTTATTCATTAATTCTGGCAAATTCAATCACTACTATGCCCCATTTTTCATATCCATGTACACTTACACATCTTTTGGAAGTCTGGAAATTTGCCCACAATTATATTTAAAGTCATAATTTAAATGTGACTAGTTTTTAAAGAAATTAATAACTTCTAAAATTACTCATCAAGCATGTTCCAGAAAACATTTTAGATAGGATTCATTTTTCTATTACATCTGCCTAATACTAGTAATGCAAAAGTGACTTGATCTACTTAAGGAGGGAACTGACATAGTTTTCTATTATATAGTATCGCTGACCATAGAATATTTAAATTGGTTCAAATTTTAGGTTAATGTTCTTACTGCTGTCCTGCTACTCACCTTAATTTATCTTAGTATTTTATGGTGTTAGACATTACTGTCTGCATAATGATCATACTGTTTTAAATGTAGCGCCTCCTTTCTCCTTATTAATGCTGCTACTAAACTTCACTTCTTAAGGAAAAATGATGATATTATATATATATATATTTCAAAACAGATAATTATACTGTTGAATGACGCTGCCCAATGTGGCATTTTAACTCTTGCACACTTTGATTATAAGTACTCAGAGAATAGGTACTGAATTTATCTTTTTTTAATCACAAAAATAAAATAAATATGGTAATAAAAATCCAACCTTACAAAAGATTTTAAAGTACCAAGTAAAAATGTTTCTTTCTTTACTCCTCGTACTAAATAGCAGAGATAACCACATTTAGCTGTTTTATTTCAAGTTCTTCTGGTTATTACCTCCATAATACTCAATATTATACTTATTCCTTATTTTCTCAATTTATTGGTAAATATCAACTTATTCTATTATGAATAAAAATAGCTCACTTCTACATATCCTGTTATGTCCCAATTTATGTTAATTTAATTATTATTTCTCTTCAATTAAAATTAATCTTTTATTCATATATACAAATATTTTTACTTTTATTGTAAGTATATAATGTGATGATATGGTATGTGTTCTGTCTTTTAATAATTTTGATTGAAGTAACATTGGTTTAGAACTCGGTGTAGTTTTTAAGTATAGCACAATATAATTTAATATCTGTATGTGCTATATTTTGCAGTGTTTTTCTTTCTGGGCTTTTGTTTGTTCATTTGTTTGTTTGGTCTAATTTTCTCTCTATTGAGAAACAGAGAAACATTTGTCAATTAACAAATGTTTAAAATCTGTAAGGAATTCATCGATATTTCTGATTATATATACCCAGAAAACATATTGCATACTGGGTGTGGAGTATCAGTTTTATAAGAGAAAAATGTTTTGGAGGTTTATTGTTCAACAATGTAAATAAACTTACTACAATCAAACTGCACACTTAGGAAGGATTAAAATGGTAAATTTTGTGTTATATGTTTTTATTAAATTAATGAATATTAAAATGCATAATTACACATTTATATATGATTATACACAGAGACAGGAAGTCTTCACTTTGCATAGTTCTGACATAAATGAAATTCACTTCCTACAGCTGGTTATATAGTACCAATCCCTCACCACCTTGGCTTAAATTTCAGTTGCCAAGGTATATGGATTTTGAATACAGTTTTGTTCCTAGCTTGTTGGTCTATGGATCACTATAAATAACAAATGTATACTAAAACACTGACTAGTCATGTCACTTCTTTCAAAGTCTGTTGGTGACTGGTCATTGCACATTTTTTAGTCAATTCATGCACAGATAGAAAAGCACAAGATAAATAAAATCATGTAACACTTTAAAAACCTGAATAATAATAATTAAAAAAAAAGGAAATAGCCAACAGAGGTGAAAGTACAGAAAAGAAATGAATTGTAATTTGCTGAGAGTGAAGTTCCAGTGAATTCCAATGAATAAAAATGAATGTTGACACAGCCACCATCAAAATACTCTATTTACAGAGGAAACAAAAAAGGAACCAGGGAAAAAATAATTATAATAAATTAAAAATCAAAATTAACAGACAACTATAAACCAGAGACATTCTTCAGGGGAGGAAGGGGGAGTCGGAACAAAACAGGGGGAAGAGCACAAGGGACAATGGTGATTGGACTTGGGTGATTTGGTGGCAGGAATTTCACAGGCACTACACCTGAGCAAAGGAAGTATATATTGATGCCAATGAAAAATTTCAAATTAGATGCAATTATGGAAATATTTCACCCCATTAGAAGTGTAAAGGATAAAATATCAGAAGCTGAACCAAATTTAGGAAAAAAATGATAATTCAGCAAGGCTTAGGAAAATACTTGCTCTGTATTTTAAGTTATCCAAAGAGAATATAATGCTCTTCCAAGTATTTCTGATGTTTTTTAAAAAGAAGTAAAATGGTTAATTCTTTTTTTTTTTTTTTTTAATGCGTACAAGAGCTGGGGGACAGGCCAGAGTCCAGGGAGGTGAGAGGACTCACCAGACAGGGTGGGGAGCAGAACAGGCAGACTGACTGAAAAACACACTGCTGAGGGGAGTAGCGGGCAGAGCAGGAGAGGTCTGCTGTGCTATGTGGGGCCCCTCCCTGGCCCCAGCAGGGATCAAACTAGTGCTGCAGTGGCTGTGGTTTGCTTCATAGTGCATTGCTTAACCCACTGTGCCACCAGGGAGACCCCAAAATGGTTAATTCATAATATTCCTAATTTTCTATTTATAATGCACTAAATGTTAGCTTTATAATTTGTTAATTTCTCTATGCATGTGTAACTAAATGACAATAAGAGAGGTTTTAATGCCCTGACTAATATTTTAAATGTTTCATGACAATAATTGTTTTCTCCAGTGATTATTAAGATGAAAATGTGGTTTCAGCTTGTGCATTTATTTTAATGGCACTGCTCTATGGACAGAGAGGATTCCTATGTAAGTTTTCTTGGTCATTGTTTGTTTTACAAAACTGAGATAATGTTACCTACATTTCTCTACATTTTCCTCTTCTCACTCAACAGTTCTTTGTGGCAATATCTCAAAATCAATTATTATAATTTTAAAGTATTTTTAATAGTTTCAAATGTCATGATATACATGAACTATTACTTGTTGATCCATTCCTTTAGTAATGGGCATAAAAAATGCTGTTTGTTTTCTGCCACAATCACATGGTTTTGATAAACATTCTAACACAAATATATTTATGTACTAGTTGGTTTGTTTCTATAATATAGATTCCCAGGAGTGGGATTGCTAGGGCAAACATATGTTTTGTAAAATTCTCTTTGACATCACTAGATACATTCTGAAAAGGATGTAATAATGTGTATTTCAGTTCCTTGTTAGTAAGGAAAGGAAAATAAGTTTAAAAAAAGTTCCTTTTCTTTTGCATTCTCACCAGATATTAGAACTCTTAAATTGCTGCCAGTCAGACAGGGTAAGAATCTATCTCATCCTAACTGACTATTAACTATTAGAAAATTTGAAGATATTTTTAGGTTTTGAGTCACTTTTTTATGTAAAATTTTCTTTTTTCTATGCTTTTTTTTAAAAAAATTGAGCTGTCTTTTTACTTGTTCATCTTGAACTTTTATATATATAAATTGAATAACCAATAAAGGGGGAAAAGAAAGCAACTTGGATGGAATCAGAACTTGCTTTATTATTTAGAGCATGTGTTCACCAAATCAGTAAGCTATTGGTATAGGAAGAGATAAATGCATCTGTGGAACTAAAATACTCTTCTATCAGAAATTACAAATTTGTCCTATTTACAGATTTAGGCAGGTAGCGCAAATAAATATAAATTACTAGGACTAGAAGTAGGTGTGAAAAACTAATTTGGTATAATTTGGAGGGTTTTTCTGATTACAATGAAGATATCTGCAGTAGAACTACAGTGAACCCTAAGATTTCAAAATCTGTATAAATGTATGAAGACAGTAAAAATAACTGTTTACTGAACCACATCAAAAATGACAATTTTGTTATACAAAATTTAGCATATACTAAAATATGAAAACAAAATCATTCATAAAATTCTGTTTGTTAAAGCCAAATGTCCTGCTCCATAAAGTAATGAAAACAGCACAGTATCCCTACTCATAAAGCTGGAGAACTTCATTGCTAGTGCATGTAGCCAAAGTGGAAGAAAGTGTCACAAATAAAAAAGTTGATTTTCCATAAAGCTCTATAAAATAATCTTTCTATTTTATGTAGCATTGGGGAAATAAACTTTCAAAAGTTTCATTTATTGTCGTACTTTCATTTGGTTGCTAAGTATACTGTTTATTTAATAATCATTGATAGTATTAGTAAATAAGTCTGCAGTTATATTACATATATCTAATTTTGTATAAACTTATCACTTTACTTACTTTATGCAAGTAAAGAGACAGGTTCAGAATTTCATTTAAATGTTGACTATCTGCCAATATTGATATACTACATAGACAAAAAATAAATAAGCACGTTCTGTATTTTACTGAAGAACAATGAAGGTAAATATAATATATTTGTAGCGCTAAGTTGACTAGATATGAAGTCCACTGATATGATACACATATTGTTAAGAAATGCTTTAATATGTTTTAACTACACATGAACAGTGAAAGCTGTCCTTAATATAAATATGCTGATATTTCCTACAAATTACAGAACTCAATATGTGACTAAAATAAAAAAAAAATGTAACTCTCTAGGTTTAAATATGTACTTAATGCTCATATTTACTGTTCACAATTGGAAAAGTAATTCAGAGTAGATTTCAAACATCTTTAGGAATATTAATGTTATTTAATAAAATTCTTCTAATTTCTTTGTTCAGAATGGAATTTCTAGGGAACATTATTCTTTCATGACTACAATATCATCCTGACATCAAATGATAGTTGTGAGTTTATGAGCATTTTTATAATGTCAGAATTTTAATATTTTAATTGTGAATTCTTAATAACATGAATTCATTCTTCTGTGCTAACTCTGACATCTTTTCTTTTACAAGGGAATATGTAATTTTATCCCAAGCAGAACAAAGTCAGTATTTATTCTCTTAAAATTACCATTTGCTTCATTTTTGTGCCTCTCTTGAAGGGTGTTAGATAAATTGAGAAAACTTAGTTTATTCTAGGACTTTATCAGGGAGAGAATAAGAGAGACTAAGTCTTTTTTTCTAATTGTGCATTTTTAATACTTCTCCTATGTGTCATCTTAAAAAAAATCACAAAACTAAATAAATCACATTCTTTTAGTTTTATTTTCAACTATAGTGGATCTTTTCTATATCATTGCAAATCTCTCAATTTGTAAATGCCACTATATGCATATTTTTGCCATGAAATGATGACATGAATTGTTAAACACAAAAGTTTTCTGTTCATGAGCAGCTTTGCATATGGCCATTAAAAACAACTAAACACAAGGCTTATTTGAATGTAAATGTAGGATAGTAAGCTAACAATACTTGCCTGCTAATGGACAGCTACTTTATGACACAAAGAACTAAGACTAGCACTCCAAAAAGTTACAAATTACTATATGACATGAAAATATGGGATTATTCATAATATTTTACTCAGAATAGTCATAAATGTATTGTTATAATATATTTTATATTATTCAGAAATGTAAATATTAAAAAATAGATATTAGGTATGTTTTTCTCAATGTAAAAATTTGTAACTCTTAGTATACTTATAAAACCTAAAGCACAGGAAAGTGAAATGGGAAAAAGTTGGGAAATTTGGCTTAGCAAGAGAAATGTAGTGTTATAATGTGGTATACCCTGGATTCTCTGCTAGATTTAGAAACAATTTCTAATTTTTCCACATTAATTCTGATCTTCATTTACCTTCTCATGAAATGAAATGTCATGTTCAACCCTACTGGATCATATATCTGGAAAGACTTTAGTGAACTAAGAAATGATCAAGATACCAGGAAGACAGTTAAGATATGATAAGAAGAACTAGGTCTTGAGTTGAACAAGTCATTGTATTTTTTTTTTTATGTTAAACACATTCTTTGTTGCTCTGACATCCTGTCTGCCCTATATTCTCTAGAATTTCAGCTACTCTCATACTTCTCAAAACTACCACACATAGAATATGTATTTTATGGTTACTGGTTTTTGTCTGCGTTAATATCTTCTGTTCACCTATCCAGATCCACTCTTCATGCTTTTCCACCCACCTGTGTGTCCTAGGAGGTTGACCTGCACTAGAATATATCTTTGAAAATCTTTGCCTCCTGTCTTTCAGTAGTTTTAAGCAAAAGGAGCCTTCTTGGGAGATTGGATTAAAAGAGGATGAGCTTGGAGCACTAATTTTTCCATTTCTCTGCCATAGCACAAATTCTTCAAGGAGGTATAATCCTACAGAGTGAAAATTGGGATTTAGAGCCAAAAAATATTTATCTAATTAAAGTGGTTTGTTTATCTCCAAAGGGCCACATTTCAAAAATACTGTAGATAAACACTTATTATCTGGTATTAGACTTTACTGAGATAAAACAGTGTAAAACGTCTATAAAGGCTCCTTGAGACAGTGATAATAATACTCTGTACTACAGAGTCCATATGACCTGGATACATGTTCTAGTTCAAGGTCACAGATATTCTTAACTGGTGAGTTAGGCAGAAAAGAGAGGTGGTATGGGGATTTAGTGAGGGTCACTTGAATAGCCATTTAGAAGTGAAAAAAGGAGTGAATTTAAGCTTCCAAGAGAAAAATGGAAAGGCTCCCCTTATCTTCCTTTCTCCCAACTCAGTTCTTGCATGTACTCTTACTCTAATATACTTTCCCCCCAGATTAAATCTTTATTTATAAATCAATTAACATCACATTTTCTGATCCCGTATATGAACAAATAAGGTATTTTTTTCATATTGGGAGACTCGCTTAAAGTGTTTTTATTAAAGTAACATTGCGTTGTAAGTTTCAGGTGTGTACATCATTATAAGTCAATGCCTTTACATACTATGTTAAATTCACCACTGAAATTCCTACTGAAGCAGGAAGTTGCTAAGCGCTGCTTGCAGTCTGTTGCTTGGATTCTGCTGCTCTTTAGAGCAGAAAGTTCCTGTGGTGTACTGCTTGCCCACAGTGGTACCTACGGCTACCCCCTTCCCAAACAATAAAGAAAGTCTGAGATGGATGAGGTAGTAAGTTTTCTCATACAAACTGTATAAAACTTTATCATCCCTGCAATTCGGGGCTCAGACTTTTGTGAGCTATCCCACTGAGTCCGCCTATATGACAATTAAATTTCTCTCTCTCCACCTCCCTGAGTGCTCTCTGATTTCTCTGAGAAATTGCCTTAACATTAGTCTTATTTTTTACCATACAATTGACTCTTTTACTTGACTTCCCAAACCATAGTCTTTCTTCACTTCTAGTAACCACCAATTTGTTCTTATAGTTTAAAAAAAAGAAAGAAAAACTGTTTACTTTTATTTAATTCATTCATTTCTTTTGTTTCATTATGTGCCCCACAGGTGTGAAATCATTATGGCATTTATCTTTCTCTAGATGACTTATTTCAAAGAGGTTTTAATAAAAATTAATTCATGTCGCGTGCAAGAATTTGCATAGAATTTTTAATAATGTTTTTTTATTTTACTTTAAAATTACTTCCTGTTTTACCATTTATAGCTGAGGACACTAGATAAGATTACTTGCGTAACCCATTCAAAATAATAGCAGAGATTAGATTAGATTCAGCAGAGACTCAGATATTTTTTAAAATAGATTTTGTGCTTTTCCATTTCAAAAAGCTGTTTGTTATTTCCTAGGAAGTAGGTATAAGGTGTCACATTCAGAAAGAAAATTATAAAATCCAAATAGTTCTCATATAAGGATTCTTAAATACTAAGATATTCTTAAATAAACTCTTTATCTTAAATGTTAAGATCTTAAATGTTGCAAGAGAGAAGACAATATATTTTTAAAAATTTTAAGATACTTTGTTGATGATATATAAAAATATATTTCATTGAACATTATGGATATGAACGTGAATGTGGGTGCAGAAATATTATTGAATCCAGTATAAATAATAGAGACTTAACTATATAATAACTCATGAAAAAAATTCCCAATCAATCAAGAGGTGTGAAGGAAAGGTTCAATCTAAAAGATTTTAGTGAAAACACAATCATCTTTTAACTGCTTCACAACTGAGAACTCCAGAAGACAAGCAGTTTCAGTACATATAGCTAAAAATTTTCTGACAAAATCTGTGTAGGAAATAAGAAGATGACAAAGAAGTCGAATAAACACATCAGATAAGGAGACAAGACTTGGTTTAAAAGATATGTATTTACAAGTAGGCAAACTTTTCTAATAATATAAAGAATTAACACTAATCAGTAGGGTGTTAACAAATATATCAGAAGAAAGATACAAAAAGGATGTAAGTTTGCTAATAAATGAGGACAGGCATGAAATTAATTACATCCTTTAAAAGTCTGTGACACTGAAGTTGTTTTTAAAAAAATCTTTAACACAAAGAATGAAAAATAACTTGTGCATTTTAGAAATCATAAAGATCTTGCCAAAGTAATAATTGATAACAAGCATGATAAAACATTTAGGTATTCTGGGCACACATAAATCAGCAATCAAATATAACTAGCTGGTCAGAGATGAAAAGCAATCAGACAGAGGGATTATTGGGTTCTTTGCAAATTTAAAAAGCTGGTGTGTATCTTTAGAAAGTATTTGTTGAGGGCCTCCCTGGTGGCGCAGTGGGTTAAGCAACTCACTATGAAGCAAACCTCAGCCACTGCAGCACAAGTTCAATCCCTGCTGCCGGCCAGGGAGGGGACCCACATGGCGCGGCAGAGCTCTCCTGCTGTGCCCGCTGCTCCCCTCAGCAGTGTACTTCAGTTGATCTGCCTGTTCTGCTCCCCGCTCTGTCTGTGGTGAATCCTATCACCCCCCACACCTCTGGCCTGTACCCCAGTGCTTGTATGCATAAATAAATAAATCTTTAAAAAAAAAAAAAAAGAAAGTATTTGTTGAAATGGATTTTGTACTGCTGAAGAAAAAAGTTAAGGAACCAAAGCAGAAGGAATGACCATTTAGGAGATGAGGTTTTAACTATTAGTAGGATAGTGGTTTTACCTCCACAGGGGGAAAATGGTATATATCTGGAAAAAATGGTTCTAAGAAAAATGAATAATAGCACATTATCAAGATAAAAACTTCTATTCAGAATTATCTTTTTTATAGAATTATTTAGAAAGTGCCTGGTATTTCAACATTAATATATTTCTGTGCAACCTTCCTAAACTTTTCACTGGACAAAAATGAATTTGATTTAGATAGACTGTGGTCAAGAGGAATCAAAGATTTCTAAATGTCTGTAGTGAAGATTCTAAGATGAAAATATATTAGATATTTTCACATAAGCTACTTGAATTTTTCAGAGGGAAAAACATAGTACCTATGGGATTCAACTTTTAACCAATCTGTTTTAGCAAAATCAAATTAAAGTTCCTAGTGGTCCAACTGTCTGACATTTAGAAATGTGTAATATATTTTTGAGTCAGAACTAGTTTTTTTTTTAAATAAAAATGCATCAGTTTTGCTTCCATTTATAACTGAACCATTCTTGGATATGTTTAACAATTAAGTAAAATTTCACTTGGGAGAAGTACACCAGGGGTAAAAATCTTCAACCATTATGTGTTTTAAATATATGTTATTTCTTTTTAATGACAGTGTAATATTCCACTGTAATATTCAACTTTTACTTATTTAAATATAGACAATTAAGTTATCTTAGACATAATGCTAATAACACTTGTTTAGAGAATTATTTAAAATCAGTTCATTGAGAATATCTTTTAGTGAGTTACTGATATTTGAAAAAATCCCATTTAAATTTAAACAAGATTAAATTAAATCCAATTAATATCAAGTTAGATTAAGTTTTTACTTTAAAAGTAAAAAAAAAAACCCTTTTACCTGTAAAATAATTATATGCTTGGATTTCCTCATTCACACACACATACACACACACACAAACATTCCAGAATATCAGTAGCAACAATGCACAGAAATTAAATGGCAAGGTCATGACAATGAATTCTATTTTAAAGAATCTAAAACAGAATAGCTTAGATTACCAAATCACAGGATGATTTCATTAATTCAAACAAGCAAATGCTTGGTTAACTGCCACTTAAATAGCCTAACTGAACTGACCATTCATTTTAGTCAGAGGGAGTTCTGGTGTGCTCAAGAGTGATCTGACTATTGCCACCTAAGTTTAAATAAAGCTACATTGAAAGAAACCGTGTAGAGCCTAAGTGTGTGGAAGCTCTTGATTCATGAAGTTCTGCAAAGATCATGGCATGGGAGAAGGAGAAGTCTGTCTTCTCTGAAGGGGTTCTAAAGAGTCTATTAGTTTGTAAAAGAAAAAGGTGCCAAATGTGAAACATAATTCATGAGTTGAAACACAAACAATCAATGACTCCTTTCTTGAGAATAACCTGTTATAAACATTACTGTAGAACTTCAAAAAGTCATTCAGTTATGCTGAGAGCTTTTATAGACCCTGAATCTTCAGTGAAATCAAAGTATATTTACTTCTTTATTTATTATAAAACAAAGGCTCCTGACATATTTTTATTTTTAAACATTCCTACTTAATCCAAACATTTAGACACCCATTTTGTAAATCACAAACAGTACTAAAATGAAAAGCTGGAATACTACTTAAATCAGAACATTAAAGGAATGATTGACATACTTGACAATCGCACGAGGCAGAGAACCCATAAATGCAAAATGGAAAGTAAAACTACAAGTGACAAGAATAGGAAAAGCCATTGTGATGGTGTATACAGGTTAATATAAAGCAGACAAACCAAAAAATGAGCTGAGAATATGACTGGAGAATAAAAAGGGCAAGAAAACATTAAAATTTTATTAGCTTTTTAATAATCAGATATAAAAAGTAAAATATCAATCTGACATTTTGACCTCATTGACGATATAGAAAAAATCATAATACTTATAATTAGACAAAAAAATGTGGATAAATGAGGACTGACATACTGTAGCAAAACTTGGTATGACCAAGGGAATTACTTCTCTTTTACTTCTACCACAACAGAATGACAAATTGGCATGATGTTTTTAAATGAAATAGGTGTATACACTTTGACTTAGAAAAATATCTTTAGAATTTTACAGTTAGGAAATGACTCCATAACTGAACAAAAATTCCTCTCTGAGAGAAATATAATTCTTGGTATTCCTGTTGATCAAGCTTTAGAGGTAAGATGAGTGAGGACAAGAGAAATCTGATTTGTATTGGGGAAATACCAATGGAAAGGACAACTGTGTTTTACTTCTCTATGTATAGCTCAGGGACGCTGCAAACCTTTTAAAGAAACTCAGTCTTAAGTCTTTGTCTTAGTTTCCCATTACTGCTGCATAACAAATTACCACACACAAAAAAAGCAAGTTTTGTGCCTTAAACAATGCAACTCTATTACCTTACAATTCTAGAAGTCAAAGTCAAAATTAGTCTCAGTAAGCTAAACAAAGGTGGCTGGTTTCTTCTGGAGGCTTTACGGGAGAACTACTCCTTGCCTCTCTTGGCATGTAGTGATTGCCTTGACTCATGACCACTTCCTTCATCTCTACAGCAGGAAGCATTAGTCTTTATTACTTTCTCTGACCTATCTGTTGCCCTCTTACAAGGGTCTTGTGACTACACTGGATCCACTAAGATATTCCACTTAATCATATATTCAAAGCCCTTTTGACCATGAGAGGTTACATATTCAAAAGTTCTGAGAATATGAATGTGAACGTGTTTGGGAACAATTATTCAGTCTATCACAACATGGTACCCTAGCACCAGAATAGCAATGACTGTATTGGGTGTGCCAGCAATTGCTTCCAGGGCAACCTCAGTTTGGCATTGGAAGAAAAGCTGAGAGTACACAGATGAAAGTTAGAGTTGCCTCAAAATTCATATGTGAAATCCTAACCTCCAAAGGTAATGGTATGAGGAGGTGGAGCCTTGGGGAAAGTGATAAAAAAGTTATGAAGTCAGAACATTCATTAATGGGATTAGTGCCTATATAAGATGATATCAGAGAGCTGTTATACCTGTTCTGCTATGTGAGGATATACAGAGAAGACAACTGTTAATGAACTAATATGCAAGCTTAAACCAGACACTGTTGGTGCTTTGAGCTTGAACTTCCCAGGCTCCAGAACTGTGAGAAATAAATGTCTGTTGTTTAAGTCACCCAGTCTATGGTAAGTTTTTTATAGAAGACAGAACCAGCCAAGACAGATGGCATGGTGGGCAGACTTGGAAAAGTTTTGCATTAGATTAAGGTACACAGAGAATGTACAATCTGACACTTAGATGTCAAGGAATAATTCCAACCTTATTGGCAAGAATAAAAATTGCTAGTCAAGAGGCAGATAAAAGACAGTAGAAATCAGAAGAACATCATCAAGGCTCCACCATCCTGTCCACTCTATTGTCCAGATGATTCACAATCCTCACCCACTAACTGAAAAATCCCCCTAGGAGAAGGGACGAAGAAAGAAAAGAAATTCTAGAATGATGTAACTATGTAAAAGCACAAGTAACCAAAACCACTTAACTGAGCCCACCAAGAACTGTCCAGACTGACTTTTCTATTAGTTGTAGACTTTGATAATAAATTAATTAGTATTTTTTTAGTTAGTATTTTTAAAGAGTAAAATTTGTGCATCTTAGTAAATACTTCAAAAATTCATAACAAAAACATATTTACTGATAAGGAAAGGGTCTATAATACTATTATTATATAATAAAGCACACTCTAGAGGATTTTTTTTCCTATTTTACTGCATTGCATTTACACATGTTTATGCATAAAAATACCTTACATATTATATTCCCAATTAAACATGGTTTTTTTCTAGGTAATTGAATGATGAGTGAAGAGCGACTGAATTTTGCATCAGCAGAGCTGTTTATACAATGAGCATGTATTTGAATAATCATCAAAAATAATGAAGCCATTTCCATTTTTGAAAAAAAAAAACTATGACAAATAATCATTTATTTTAAGATAGTGAGATGGTAAGTAAAAAACACCAAATATTTGCCAACAAAATGAGATTAAATGTCAGTTTTCTAGGTTACTAATCATGTGACCTTGGACAAGTTACCTACTATTTCTAGATCTTAACTGGAAACTGGGACTAGGGGCTTTCCTGGTGGTACAAGGGGTTAAATTTCAGCACTATCAAGCTGTCACCAGTCACTGCAACAGCCAGCCACTACAGCAACAGTTCGCTCCTGGGCCAGGGAGCTAACATACATGGCAAGGTGGATCTCTCCTGCCTTGCCTGCTGCTCCTCTCAGCAGTGTATTTCAGTAGATCTACCTGTTCTACTCCTCACTCTGTCTCTGGTGATTCCTCTCACCACCACCCTCCATACTTCCTGTCTACATCCCCAGTTCTTATATATGCATAAATAAATAAAAATTACCTCACTGCAGTACCATATGTCATTGAATTCTCAAAACAACTCTTGATGTGGATTTTATTATTGCCCTTATGCAAACTCAAATATAGAGGATAGTAGAGCTCTTTGAAAAATATAATATAAATCTGTTAGTTCTGCAATGTAATCAAGAAGAAATGCTTGCAGCTCTCAATATTGAAACAGAGGTCACACACAAGTATCTGATATATTGATAAGTCAGTTTCCAGTGTGAAGATCAGGCTTTTCCAAGACATTCAGCAGTTTTAAGGGAGATCTTTGAGTTCTCTGCCAGAAGATAGCCTTTTTAAAATCGGTTATTTTCAGTGGTAGTTCCAGGCTCTTGATTAGAAATTTGACTCTGATCATTGAATTAAAGTATCAATTATAATCTTAAGTTTCCTAAAGTCAAGGTATTTGCTATAGCAATTTGGTGTGCATTTTTACACACACAAATATGTATGTCATACACACAGATATGCATACTATCATTTTAAGTGCTTAGCTATCATTAATTACCTAGTACTCTGGTTAAGATGAAGTGTGTTATAATATATGGATACAGATGAGGTATCCAGGGTCAGGAACATGGGCCAAGCATATTACGGAATAAAGTCAAAATGTCTTGAATAATTCCATATAACCTAAGTAGGAAAACTAATACAAATTCACATTTCCTAACACTGTTGAGGGTAGAAATATTTTAGAATGCAGAAATTTCTCAGTTTCAGTAAGGTAATTTAATGCATAGCCCTTATGTGGTCTATATATGACATCCCAACAGGTTTGTATGCAAGCACAATGTTATTGCTGCATAGTAATGAGTGAATATTCATACCAAGTAAGATAAATAATGTCTTTAAACTGACATTTCAACTCATGTTTGGCTGCCAAATTAATTTGCACTAAACTTATAAAAAACTTTTCAGTTCCATTAAATTTTATAATGAGAAATGAAGTGTTTCTGTTTCTTCAAGTTGTTTTCAGGTTTTCATTTGCTCTTCATTTTCCTGCTCTTACTGATGTGCTGAGAAGGGCTAACACTTGTAGAAAGAGATAACAGGAAGGCACAGTGTTGACTCTTATCGGGAAACTTCACGGTGATAAGAAAGTTCTCTATAGGGAGGAAAGTGTTTCCTTCCCAGCATCAATATGTACTCCCTAGATGAATAAAACATATCCATGTCACTGGATATAAAGAGTTGAAAAGCAGTTTCTTACACTGAAGTTTTTAGGAGACTTTCGTTCATATGAAAATCTAATTGACCTCTATTCTCTGGGGTTTTTTTTAATGGTAAAGCTTATTATCTATTTCAAGTTGTGATGACCTTATTGCAATTATTAGTAACATTGATACACTTAGTCAGGATAGTAAATACTTTCATAATTTGATTATTATATGAATAAGGTGAGTAAAGGGGACTTTTTTTCTGGCCTTTGGGTAGGAGATTTCCATTAGCAATAAGTTAGATGTAAATGGGGACTTGAGGTTGGAAAAAAGTTTTCAGGAAATAACTCAGGATTTTTCTGCTTCAAAAGGAAGATGTCAAAGTTCACATCAACACTTGAGATATCCTAATGGGTAGAATATTCTTGAAGGATATAATAATCAAAATAATCAAAGAAGTAGTTGATAAGCACTACTCCACAAATCTTCCAGCTAATCTGTCAACCTAGATGCAACTGTGATTGAGAAATCTTGCTGTATTTATCAGGTCACAAAGAAGGAGTCTCACCTATGCAGGTTAATGAAGAAAAAAGTCAATCTAGCCTCATGGTAGGATCAGTCACTGAATTATTTTCTTTGTTGCTCATAGTTTTTCATGACATCATTTCAGGATTTTTTTTCTCTTCTTTCCTCACTGGGGGTGATTTTTTTATTTTTAGTTAATGGATGAGGATTATGAATCATCTGGACAGCATAGACCTGGATGGGATCCTTGATGATCTCTTCTGTTCTATTATGTCTTTTATCAACCTTTTGTCCAACAGCCACTATTCTTTCTTCATTTACTTATAGGACTGGAACAAGAGTTTTGCAGAGCCTGTCAGAAAGCTTGAGGGGAAAGAATTACCATCCTCCTAAGAATGGGGAAGCTGAGTCCCAGAGAGGTGAGGTACCTTGTAAAAGGGTCAGGTAAATACAAATGATAGAGCCTGCAGCCTTGTCTAGTTTAAAAACAAAGAAAAAGTTATGAGAAAAAAGGAGAATTGTATTTAACATATTGTCTAACAAGTTCCTAGTGATAACTATATTAAATTGCACATGCAGATGTGTATTCTGTGAGATGTTTCTTAAAGAAGTAAAATGTATAGAAATAGTGCCTGTGATGAGAGAAATGAACAAAGAGGAAGAGGAAGCACAAGAAAGACTGAGGCAAAGTAAAACTTCTCCCACCCTGTACACAGCACAAACATTGTCTTTATGAATCTGAAATAAGAAGTTGTGTAACAATGTAACCCATTGAATGTGGCAAGAGAGTAGAAGATAAATATCTCCTAACACATGACAGTTTTGTTTCTGGAGACAATACAAAAAGCCAAGCAAAATCTTATACACTAACTAGTTTTAATTACTTTCTTGAGACTGACTTTAGACGTGGTTTTGGTTCATAATCTCTGCTACCAAAATGTACCTTTGTAATACTGTGTTTTATTTACTTTTTCCTGACCTTAAACTCACACCCACATTTGTACCTACCTGTCCTCACACAAAATATATATGCAAGAATGTTTTTTCAGTGCTAATCACAAGTAATACATTTCTTTTTTTTTTTTAAAGATTTATTTATGCATACAAGCACTGGGGTACAGGCCAGAGGTGTGGGAGGTGAGAGGATTCACCAGAGAGTGGGGAGCAGAACAGGCAGATCAACTGAAGTACACTGCTGAGGGGAGCAGCGGGCACAGCAGGAGAGGTCTGCTGCGCCATGTGGGTTCTCCCCCTGGCAGGCAGCAGGGATCGAACTTGTGCTGCAGTGGCTGCGGTCTGCTTCATAGTGCGTTGCTTAACCCACTGCACCACCAGGGAGGCCCACAAGTAATACATTTCTAATAGGATCTCTAGGCACTGTGATAGGTTTGTGGGGAATGATAATTGAGCTTAATCCTTTCATCAGATCTTATACCACCTGGTCTTAATCAAATGCTTGACAAGATAAAGGACTGCATCAAGTTCTCTTCGTGCTCTTCAACAGCAGGGTGAACAAAATTAATTTTTGAATGTACATATTGGTTAAATTGTTTGATTTCCATTTTGATGTCTTCCTAGGGTAAAAGTCAGGGAAAGTTGAATAAGATGTTGAACCAAGCATGAAGGCCTGGTATTCTATATGTCAGACTCACTAAATGGAACTATCAGCAAGAACTCAGAGGAAGGATAAAATCACTGGATTTGACATGACTGATATAAATAACTAACCTGGTGTAGTACAAACAAATATTAAAGAAAATAAATTTTTTAAAAACTGATCTGAGCATCAGAAATGTTTATTTTTAGTTATTTTTTTTTACCTCCTATTCCCCTCCTTAAGTATAGTATCCTTTTGCATCCAAAAGGATAGAATTGTGAGACAATTATTATAACCAGTGTTTTCAAAACCTAACTTATATTCCCTAGGCCTAAAATATATGAATACTTCTGGAAAATGAGAAATCACTAGATTAAAATACAATGATCTAAGGGTTACTATTCTAACAAGCTCATTAAAATTGATAAGGAAAATACTGAGATCCCAATATGAAAATGAGCAAAGCACATGAACAAACAATACATATGAGCAGAGATAATTAGCAAGCAATCATATGGGGAAATGTTTAACCTTGCTAGTTATCAAAGAAACACAAACTAAAATAAAACTGTGTTAATGCCATACCATTTAAATGTGTATAAGAAATTAGATACTAGTGAAGTGAATTACTGTGAATGATTAAAGGAGAATTAACATCAATTCTTCACAAACTCTTCCAAAAAATAGAAGCCAATACTAACCAAGCACCAAAACATCACAATAAAACAATGATCAATGTTTTTTTATGCATACACATGTAAAACCTAACAAAATACTAGCAAATCAAATTCTGCAATATATAAAGATCATATACCTGACCAATTAGGTTCTATCTCAGGAATGCTTGGATAGTGTAGCAACAAAAAAAAAGTCAATCAATGTAATATACCACATTAGCAGAATAAAGGAAAAATCCACAAGATCACCTAAAGAGCCACAGGAAAAACATTTGATGAAAACCAACATCGTTTTATGAGAAAAACACTCAATAAAATAAAAATAGACCCCCTTAACCTAATAAAGTCTACCTATAAAAACATCTATTATATGATGATGAGCATTTTTTCATGTCTACTTTGGAGAATGACCATTTAGCTCTTCCACTCATTTCCTATTGGGTTGTTTTCTTTTTGTTGAACTGTTATAGATTCTTTATAGATTTGTTATAGATCTTTTTAGATTTCAGATGTTAGCTCCTTTCAGATGCATGCTGTGACTATTTCCTCCCATTTCATAGGGTATCATTTTTTTAAAGGTTTATTTTATTTATTTATATATACAAGAACTGAGCTACAGGCCAGAGTTGCTGGAGGTGAGAGGATTCACCAAAGACAGAGTGGGGAGCAGAACAGGCAGATTGTCTGAAATACACTTTTGAGGGGAGCAGCAGCTGATACAGGAGAGGTCTGCTGTGACAATTGGGTCAGTTCCCTGGCCTGGGATGGAACTTGTGTTGCAGTGGTTGCCTATAGCTTCATAGTGCTGACTTAAGCCCTTGCACGATAAGGGAGCCCTCAGATGTCATTTTGTTTTAATGATAGTTTCCTTTATTGTGCAGAAGATTTTTAGTGTGATGGCCTCTCATTTATTTATGATTCTGTTTCCCTTGTCATTGGAGTTGAGTCCCCCCAAAATATTACTGAAGCAAAACAACTTTTTTGTCTATGTTTTCTTCCACATTTTCATGGGTTTTGATCCTACACCTAAGTTTTTGATCCATTTTGAATAAATTTTTGTTGTGGTGTGAAATAATGGTCTAGATAATTCTTTTTATGTGCCTGTCAAAAATCCCACATCATTTGTTGACAAGACATTCCTTTCTCCATGATATTTTTTAAATCTAATTGTCATATTAACTGACCACAAAAGTATGGGTTTATTTCTGGGTTCTCAATCCTATTCCACTGATCTGTGTGTAATGCCAGTATGCTACTGTTTTTATCACTATTGCTTTGTAATATAATTTGACATCTAGAAGTGTAGCGCCTCTACTATTCTTGTTTTCTCAAAATTGCTTTGACTATGTGGGGTCTTTTGTGGCACCATACAAATTTCAGTAGTGTTTTTTCTATATTCTTGAACAAAGTCATTGGAATTTTGATAGGTATTACATTAAACCTTTATATTCCTATGGATAAAGTGGCCATTTTACTTGTTTATTTATTTTAAAGCTGAAATATTTATTGTTTTTTAATTTTATGTAAATAGCTGGGGGTAGGTCATAGGTGCAGGGTAGTGGTGGGAGGAGTGAGAGGATTCACCAGAAACAGAGTGGGGAGCAGAATAGGTGGATCCAATAAAATATACTGCTAAGGAGATCAGCAGGTGAGGCAGGAGAGGTGGGCCCAAGATGGTCATTTTAACAATGTAATTCTTCCAATATGTGAGCAGTGGCTTATATATCAATGTCATAGCTTTGACTGTACAGGTCTATCTCCTAGATACTAAATTCTTTTTGAGTTAATTGTAAATGGCACTGTTTAGTTGATTTTTTACTCTATAAGTTTATTGTTTGCATATAGGAATGCAACTGACTTTTGTTTATTGACTTTGTAGCCTGCCACTTTAATGTATTGATTTATTATTTCTAGTAGCTTTTTGGTGGAGTCTTTAGGGTTTTTTTATATGTATTAACATACCATCTGTAAATACTGATAGCTTTATTTCTTCTATTTGAATTCCTTTTATTCCTTTCTCTTGTCTAATTTCATGCATGACTTCCAATACTATGGATTTCTCATCTTTTATCTCAGAGAAAAGCTTTTAGCTTCTCACTATTGTTTATGATATTAGCTGTGGGTTTGTCATATGTCACCTTTATTATATAAAATATGTTCCTTCTATTCCAGTTTTTGAGATTTTTTGTCGTTAGTGGAAGTTCACTCTTGTAAGATGACTTCTCTGCATCTATTGATAATGTGATTTTTCCCCCTTTTTTTGATGTAGTAAATGACTAAAGTGACTTGTATATGATGAACCATTCTTGCATCCCTGGAACATCCCACTTGGTCATGATGCAGAATCCTTTCAATGTACTGTTAATATCAATTTGCTAAGATTTTGTTGGATATTTTTACATGTTTTTAGCAGGGATATTGACCTGTAGTTTTTCCTTACCTGTGATATTCTTATGTTTTTGGCATCAGAAAATGTATTAGGGAGCTTCCCTAGTAGCCTCAGGGTTAAGTCTTAGCACTTACACCACAACAACCCACCACCACCTCCATGGACTGAGTTTTATCCCCAGCCAAGGGGCTAACCCACACGGCATAGCAGACCTCTCCCGTTTCACCTGTTGCTCCCATTAGCAGTGTATTTCAGTGGATCTGCCTGTTTTGCTCCCTACTCTGTCTCTGGGGAATCCTCTCACCCACCCCAACTCTGGCCTATACTCCAGTTCTTCTACACACAAAAAATAAAATCTTAAAAAAAAAAGAACATATATTAGGAAGTGTTCCCTATTCTTTACTTTGTAGAGGAATAGATACTAGTTTTTCTTTGAATGTTTGCTAGACATCACTAGTGAATCCTGGGTTTCATTTTTAGGAGACTTTTGCTTACTATTTCAATTACCTTGCTTGTAATTTTTCCATTCAAATTTTCTATTTCTTTCTGATCCACTGTTGGGAAGTTACATGATTCTAAGAATTTTCTGTTTCTTTGATATTTTTAAATTTGTTTGCATAAAGATGTTCATTGTAATCTATGATCATGCGTATTTCTGTGACATCTATTGTAACTTTGCTCTCATTTCTGATTCTGTTTATTAAAGTTCTCTCTCTTTCTGTTTGTTAAATAAGCCTAGCTAGAGAATTCTCTCTTTCGTTAACTTTTTCAAAGAACCAGTTTTTGGTTTCGTTGGTCTTTTGAACCATCTGTTTTATTTCCATTTTACTTATTTCTGCTCTAGTTTTATTATTTATTTCCTTCTAGTAGCCTTTTGTTTCACTTGCTCTTTTTCTAGTTCCTTCAGGTATAAGGTTAGATTGTTTATCTTAGATTTTTCTTGTTCCTTTGTGTAGGCTTGCATTGATATAAACTTCCCTCTCAGAAATGTTTTTGCTACATCCCATAGATTCTGGTAATTCATGTCTTCATTTTCTTTTGTCTCCAGATACTTTTAAAATTCTCCTTTGATTTCCTCATTAACCCAGCATTCATTAGTACCAAATTGTTTCATCTTCACATATTTGAGGTTTATCCTGCTTTAAAAGAAATCTTTAGTATTGGCAAGATTATGGTAAAACTTGTACAATTATACATTACTGCAGTGTAGAAGTCAATATAATCTTTACTGAAAGTAGATTTGTCTATATGTTTCAAGCGCCATAAAATTTTACCATCAAATAATTATATCTCTGGAAATTTAAATCATGCTTAGTGTTGAAACAATGAAAAAATAAAACTACTCATTTGAAGATATTGTTCTACATAATCCCAGAAAACTGAAAATAAGTCATGTTTACAAAAGTGAGAATAAGTAGTTCAATAATAGCATGTCAGTTTTGTGAAATTGGAAAACTGTTAAGTAAAAATGTTATATATAATTATATCTTAGAAATTATATGCACATATAGACATAGAAGGACGAAGAAATGGACACAGGAAAAGAACTGATTTGTTGTCATGCTATAATCACTGGCATTCCACTCCTTCATTTCTTGCATTTATTTTGTGAGCAATACTATTCTATCACATTTTTCTTTGCTATTATGATACTACTATATTTTAAATATTTTATAGGGGGATATATGAGTATTCTTTTATTGTATTTAGCACATCCAGAAAGCATATGGGTTCTCAGGATGTCTAAAAGATGATTCTGACCAGAAGAAAAATCAGGTTGTCATATTATGGAAAGACCAAACTTAGTTTAAAGAGACATGAATCTACATTCCTTGCAGATTGTCCCCTGAAGGAATAACCAGGCTCAAGAGTAGGTGAAGGGGAGACATCATCCTTCCCACTAACAAAGGCTAAGACCACAGGCTTTGTTTACACTGAAAAGGAAATTTATAATTCCAGGAATGGTGACTTAGAGGAATGGCCATTATATGAATCAGAGATTGGAACACACCACAAGTCCTTTAAATTTTTTTATGTATAAAATAAAGATATAATATTTTTAGAATTTTAAAAATTGAAAGTGTATGTATGTTTGCACATAAATGCAAACGTGTATATACACCAATTAATAAGAAAGTACACAAATCTTAACTCTACAACTGGGTGCATATTTATATAAGTATAAATTAAATTTGCCACTACCTGGGTGGAGACAGAACTTTCTTGGCAGCACCAGTCTGCTCTTGGTGCCCACTCATAGCTGATACTTCTGCGTTAAGACTACCATTATCATACCTGTGCCACGATATGATTTGCTGTTTCTGAACTTGATAAATAATGGAATTGTTTTCAGCATGTACTCTTTTTTGTCTCCCTTCTCAACATTATATCTGGGAGATTCATCAAAGATGTTCATCTAGCTAGAATTCATTCTTTTTCATTGTTATGCTGTATTGTCACAAAATGTATGATTCCTGTAATCAGCCTCCTGTAGAAGAGAAAAAGATTAGTGAATTTCCTTTTATTTAAATTTCACTGTGAGGTTAAACAAATGCATGATTAAATAAACTATTTTAGACAAAGTCTGAAATTTGAAGGGAAAAAAAAAACAACTCCCCTGAGAATATTTCATCTTGATAGGAGGTCAGATGTCAGTTACAGAGATTTAGCTTCTGAATAAATAAAATTGGCAGATGTTTGGGAAAATCAGTAGTATTGTATGGTGTCCTGTCAAGAGTGGGGGCAGCATCAGAATTGAGAAGGACTGACCAGCTGATGAAAATAGTAAACAAAGGAAATAAGTAAGGCCTAAGTTTTTACAGAGCACACACACAAAAAATACAGAGCCCTTTGGACCAGTGACTATGAGGCATGTGCAGTGCGATTCCTGTGGTCTTCTCTGTCCTACACTAAAGCCATTGTGCCTAAGTAAGGCAGATCAGGTTAGGTTCCCCAGGGAATGAGGAGGAAGAGGTTTCAACCCACTCTTAGCTGTCACCAAACTGTCACTGCCGCAAACCACAGGATTCCAGAAAACAGTAGGTGGCTTTGGTCAAAAAAGGTGAATAGATTTCTAAGAGCTTTAAAGTACATTTCAGAGTTTGCTCTGGGAGGACATCTGAGTTTAGATCATGTAAATAATAATAACATATGTAGTAATAACTTCAGTATTATAAATCTATTTTTATCTAATAGAGAGTCTTGGGGTAAAGGTTTTCTGCATCTATAGCTGGTGACCTTCTTGGTGCTTTCTCTCTCCCTCTTCAATTGCCTCTCTCTCTTAGTCCTTGGTGTATCTTTCCTAGAAAGGTAAGGTAATTACTAATTTGTGACTCAATAGAAGCTGGCAGGTAATCTTGCTGACTGTTTGCCAAGCCAGCTTACTATTGATAGAAAAAAATCTTTGCCATAACTAAACACAGTAAAATGTACAAAACATATTTTGAACAGTTAAGCTGTTTTACTTTCTCCCTAATTAAGGTAAAACAGAATTATATTCTAGCATAAATTAGGGGTCTGTCACAAAGATCTGTGTGACCTTGGGGAAATTATTTCTTGGAGTTTGAATTTCCTCAACTGTAAAACTGAGAGTTTGAATTAAGAGATCTCTAAAGTGCACTGAAAATGCTAATATAATTTATTTTTAATTCAAGTCATGTAGAAAACCTGAAAAAAAAATCCTCCTTTGATATTATGCTTAACCTTCACATTAGTATTGACTCCAGGAACCAAACATTTTAGAATGACTTAAAATTATATTGTGCTGGAATCTGGGTGCTACAGGTGAAGATCACAATGTACTCTACTAAGATAGTAGGTAAGCAAGAGGAGGTAAAATAACAATTACTTATTGAAAAAGAGTGATGAGCCCCTGACCAAATAGTGGTCTTTTTGGTTTAGATAGACAAAGTGCCAAACGTCAGATAACATGAGATTAATTTGAGTTCCAGCGAACATTTAGGTCAGGCTAACAAATTTATCTTTATTTGAGCTTTTAGCAACCTGTGTGTCAGGTATTTATTACTCTTGAACATGCACCTTCTGTTTATGTGGGAAGAGTCCATTGAGACATGAGTCTTTATTATATAGGTGTGACAATAAGTGATAGGAAGTTGGCACATCAAGCCCATGTTGTAAAGGACAACATTTTATGAGGAAGAAATGTTCAAGAGTAAGAAATTCTTACAAAATGTAGGTTAGTCTCATTTAAATTATTTTTTATTATATGATGATCTCCAGAGAAAATGAGTGGGTGTCCTCCATGAAATTGTGCTTATTTCAGGCAAAATTATTCCAGATTCCCACCCCCCTTTTTGTTGTCCAATATGCAATAACTCTAGCTGTCAAGTGCTGATGCAAGGAATGGAAATTCCATTTTTCTTTTCTTCTACAGAAAACACAAAGATCCTCCCATGCAATCTTCTGGACTATTGTCATACAGTATGATTTATGTATTTCTTGTATGTTTCTTTCTTTTTAAATCTGGAAGTATATTCTTTTGTTTTATTGGGCTATTTATTCTCTTGACAACTTTGGATGTGAGTTAATGGAACCATGATAAAAGGATACAGAAGTAGAACAAACATGCCTGATGGTATAGATTCAGGCCTGCCTGACAGATTAGGGATGGCAAGAATAGGAACAAAAGATAAAATCACCTGATTCATGTGCACTGGGATGGTCCAAATAAACCCTGAAGGTTTCACTATGCTATGACTCTGAAAGACAAATGCAGGGAAGAATGGGCTGTAATTATAGAGTTTAAGAAAAAAATGTTTTTCTTTAAAAAGGTAATTTTGATATATTAAAGTAAGTAATTAGCTCAAAAGCCTTGCAGAAAATTTTGCATTAAATGAGCATTTAATGTATATTTATTAAATGCCAGGAAAAGGAGTCGATAGGTGTAAGGATGAGGGGATGGAGTGGGCAGATACCTATCATTTTGTTTCCAGAAGAGCACCACCTTTTTTCTGTCTATGCTCCATCCACAGAATCAGGATTGAAGGCTGCCACTTTCCTACAGATTCTGCTGAATGTGATTTGTATAGTGATGGAAACTCAACATGAAGTAACCCAGGTGCCTTCTTTCTGCAGTGATTGACCCAGAACTGTTAACACAAGCAGAATCAATTAGAGGGCTTCCTTGGGATTTCTCAAACTGGAACCATGATTAAGCTGCAACAGTGTACAATTGAAAACTGCAGCTGGTTATTGTTCCATACTTGGGAGGACTTAAGTCTGATATCGTGAAGTCAACCTACACATACAGACAGAGGGGAAAAAAGAGTACTGACCACATTTGTCCTTGGTTCCAATTTGGTCCTCAAGGGCCAGTTTTATTCCTGCACCACGTGAGATTTGGTCACTTGAGCCAACAATACTCTATTAAAGAGTCTTAATACAATAATTCCTAACCTAACATCTTTGATAGGTGCTTAGAAACTGCAATTTTAAGCAAAACAAAGTATGAAAAAACCAATCTTGCTATAGACTAATGATATAAACAAAAGATAAGCTTCTACGGCATATTTCTGGTCACAAAAGCATCACCAAACTTCTAGATGAAGATGCAAACCACTTCTAATATTAAACAGCAATTTGTATTTATTTATTCATTCATTTTCCAGCCCACTTATTCCAGTTCCTGATAGAGGTGCCAGATCCTATCCTGGCAGCTCAGGGCTCAAGACAGGAACCAACCCTGGAGAGGACACCTTCCTTACAGGATGGACTCACGCCCACACCCACCCTCGCCCACACTGGGATAATTTCTACATGCTGGTAAACCTTATGTGCACATCTTTGGGTTGTGGGAGGAAATCAAAGTACCTGGAGAAAACACACAGAGACACGGGGAAATGTGTGAACTCCACATAGTCCGTGGCCCTGACTAAGAGAAGATTCTTTCTTTTCTCATCAAAGTTATAATGAAACACTGTTGAACAAAATGATGTTACTCAAGAACCTGCTGTGCAAGGGAACTATTAAAGCACAAGTAAAGCTGCATTGATTTGGGAGTAATTTAGACTCTAAGCGATGTGGGGTCAAGGATCATGTCTTTTATCTTTATAATCGTGGCATATATAACAGTGCTTGGCATACAGTAGGCAGTTAATAACTGCACAGTCATTCAGACATATATTACTAAGTGTCCCAAAAACATGCTAAGTACTGTGAATAAAATAAAATAGTGAGCAGAACAAAGGCAATCCTTGCCCTGAGTTGCTTTCGGTCTGTGGAGAGCACAGACAAGATAACTGGCAATGATAATAAGAAGTGATGCTTCTTTGACAGGGGACTATATTAATCTAGGTTTTGTGGTGATAAGTAGACAACCTAGTTAATCTGAGTTAAAAGGGGAATTTTTAGGTAATGGGCTATTTCACAGAGGAATTCAGTCTGACTGGGGAGAATAGAGACCAGGCACTGGAGAGTTATTATCTACCCAAGAAATGTTCTTCTGACTCTCCTCTCAATTTCTCTTCATGTTTTTCTGAAGACTGAGATTTTTGATTTCCACTTTGAGTGCTATTATAAAGCTGGTCACAGATTCCAAGTGCAAATCTATCTGAAGAACATAATTATATTGACAAGAATTCAGCTATGGAGGAATCGGTTGCTTGGAATTAATATTTTGATAAGCAGATTGGCTTCATGGGGGAACCCCAGGGCATGATCAAGTTGTGCGGTATGACTGCTGTAAACTGCTTGATATGAAGATGAAAAGAAGAATTAGGGTAACCCACAGGCTCAACAGTCAGGAAGGAAAGGGAGAAGGGAAGAGATTAGATGACATGTCTCTTCTTTACCTCATTTACAGTAGAGCCTACAAAACTTATAAGATACTCAGGGTGACCCGATATTTTAATGGAAACTAGTGAGAGAGCTGATTTGGTCTGCATGGAAGCAAAACTAGACAACACAGATAGGTGAAGAGCAAGGACTCCCCTGTTATACCAGTCAACGGGCCAGATACCTGAAGAGACTCACTCACTCTCCTAGTTACTACTTTGAATTGCCAAAGAAGAAACTCTGGCTAATCTTAGGACTGATCTGGCTATATGGCAGTGGATCATTGCCCCAGCCTGCGGGGAAGTCAACGGGGGTCCCAAGGGGAGAGCAGCGACCGGAGGAAGGGGAGGATTAGGAGGGAGAAGGACACCACAGAGGGAGACACGCACACACTTGCTTGGTCAAGGCATGTCTTTCTCTTTATTGCAGATACAGCAGGCTTTATATATTGTGAGCAAGGCAGGAAGGAGCAAGTTAACAGCATTCAACCAATGGACAACTTTATGACCTTATTTGGTGCCTTAGGGGCCGTCATGCGCAGTGGGTCAGGGATGATGTAGCAATTCCCCAAGGTTACAGTCTCGGGCGGGATGCCAGGACACCGACAGATCATGTTGCCCAAAATGACTGTTGGGTCCAAACTTACAGAGGCAGTAAGGAGGACAGTTAAGGGGATTTATGTGAACCAGTCAGATGTCCTAAAAATTATTCAGTATGGGGGGAAATAGGTGTAATGGGATCATTAAGTGTCAAAACTAAGCTCACCATTACTGAGTGAAGAAATAATAAACTGGACTGTCTTGACTGTGTTGATAAAAGATGTAGTAGAGACAGAAGGAAGGAAAAGGCAGTTAGGTCAAGAGGAAGAAAAAGTAATGAAGTAGAAAGGAGACTAAAAAGAGTCAGAGGTTCAAGAGAAGTAGAGACCAAGATACAGAGAGACACTAGAGAACAATAATGAGATACAGGTTCCGCACTGTTAGTAAGCAGAGACTTCCTCTGAAACTGATCCCAGGCTAAAAATGTCAAGGAAGTGATAGCTATTAACATGGAAATGTTTTTGAGCATTTTCAGACTCCGAAAAATAAGCTACCAAATCATATTAAAAAACATAAAACCTAAAAGAACACAAACATATATAAAAGCAGGAATGATATGAATCATATACATACAGACTATAGAAAGAAGTATCTTGGAGGGAGGTGCTTGACGGAACCTCTCTCACGCTTATGGTGTGTCCTGCCTCGAACAGATACGGCAAAACAAATGTTGAAAAAATATTTTTGATTTTCATCTTTTGTCTGTAAAAGGAAAGTTTTGTGCTCTAATGTAGGTCTTTTGTAATACAAGCTTCTGCAAAGCAGGGAATATCTGTATTGTCATGTTATTAGTTGAATGCTATACAGTGCTCCTTAAGGTCTGACTTTCTGAACAAAGATCTGTTACTCCCAAAACCTGGTGGTTTAGTTGCTGGACTTTCCCCACTTTGTCCTTAATTCCTTATGTAATAGAGGAATATCCATAAAAAGGGGGAGGTTCCAGGATTCCTGTCCCACCTAAAAAGGGGCAGAGCTGAGAGGTCAGGTAAAGATCTAGAAGGCTTGGGGGAGATAAAGGAGGGGGACACTTGGAACAGAGACATACATCTAAAGGAGGCGGGTACACTTGTTTCTCAGCTTTGCACTTGCTTCAAAGATTTGGGGACTTAGCAGAGACACAAGGAGTTAAGATGTGTAGAGACCCTCAAAAGAGACACTTGAGTGAGAAACAAATAGGGAGACGGATAATGGCAATGGAACAATTATCTTGATTTGTACTTTGATTTTGCTCTTTTTTTCCCAGCCCTGCTTTGGGCCAACCTTGTTTGGCGGGGCATTTACCCATCAGGGAATGGATAACTTTGGGTGTTTCATTGGAAAATACTTATCTTTTCTTTTCATACAGACTAATTTTATTAAAGTACTTCACACTAAGTATGCTTTGTCTATATGTGGTGGATGGCAGAATCCCTTTAAAGCATGCAAGTTTGGGGGTCCTGGGCTTCCCCTCAGTTTACCCTCTAACATTCATCTTCTATTTTCTTCATTGCCTTACACATAACTACCATAACTGAGATGTCAAAGACATATTTATGATTTTAAGACTCAAAAACAAAATCATTAAAAAAAGGAAAGAAGGGAGTGAGGAGTAGATGGTGGGATGAAAATACTAGAGAATGAAAAATAATTGAGCAGGGTCCAGGTTAGTGCATGCATTTTAATAAATAAGAGTTCTCTAATTGATATTCCTGTCTCATAATTTCTGCTTTTCTACCCATCAGCATTTCTTTATTCTCTATAATCCTTTCTCTCTCAGTCTCCAAATAAATAAGCCCTATCTTAGCCATCTTTCTGTGTACAGACATACAGATGCTTCCAGGTTACTTAACACCTGAGTTATGCAGATCCTACTTTTACAGATTATTACACAAGGCACATAACCCAATTTTACAAATTTATAAAATTTTGCCTTGTGTACGAAAACAGAAAGTAGTTTAGTACATAGATGAATGCTAAGAAGCAACATCAAAATGACCCCCTCTAGGCAAACAGCAATTGCTCTTCTTTTATTGTCTCTCGATTCCTGCACTGACAGCCACTGTGGTTATGCATTTGCTACTATTTCCTTGGACTCTAATGTTGAACGGTGTGCAGTTAAGTGCTGGAATTCCACTGCCCGAGTCTGTGTCCTTTTTTAACCACAAACTAGCTGAGTGACTTTGACTAAGTCACTAACCCCTCTCTGCTTCATTTTCCTTATAGGATTTCATGACAGTTGATAGAAATAAATCAGACAATGTTAGCAGAATGCTGCGCCTGTAGTGAACATCCTTGCTAGTAAATTGAATACCTGATACTGCTCCCCTGCCATGACAGCCTCCTTTCCCACCTACATGCTAAGTCCTTTTCCACTTTTGAGCATGAAAGAACAACAGAGAGCCACAGCACAAACTGGGGAGCATTCCTAGTGGAGAATGTTGGGCTTCAGATTGAAAATGACTTTTTTTTTTCTCTAAGTGGATTGACCTGAATTAATAGATGGAAAAAGTGAACTTGATGTTTCTCTGACATGCCTTTCTAGACACTTGGCAGCACTCGTTTCTTTTTCGCCAACCCTTGTCTTTCTTTCAGGATTTCCCTAGATTACTAGATTAGGGTGGGGGAGAATTTGGAAAGGGAGGGGACTAATATTCAAGGGTTGTAAAGTAAATATTCTCCCTGCAAAAGCAACCTCCTACAGAAACTCAGGTCAGATGTCTTTCAGCTACAGTACAGTGGAATAAAACACTCTCCAACTCCTACTGAATGGCAAATTTATCAAACTGTATTTTAAAAAATCTCTATTTGTAGAACTAGTGAGAGTCTCAGGAAAACATGTTCATATCCATAATAATGAAGCTAGATAAGGGTGCATGACTCAGATTCTGCCCATCAAAACAAACCATCCAAGCACCATGTGAAAAGCTTTGATAAGGCCCTGTGCATTTTATGCAGTCCATTTGTCATTGAATATGGTCTCACCCTTAGCACAATTTTAAACAGCTTGATTTAAAAAAAAATCAATAGTCCTTGAATAAAAATGATATCAAGACAACAATCTTAAATTTAATATAAAGGGCTTTTTTTCACACCTCCTTTACCTTTACAACTGCTTGTATCATACTCTAAAATCCAATAGTGACTTCAGTGACTTTTCAGGTACACCCTCTTTTCTGTCTTACTGGTGGTTTTTGAAGTTGATTTTTGAGGAAACCCTTACCAAATAAAATCTTACTCAGGACTCAACAACAGAGCAAAACTTCTCAGGAAGCATCTCTATTGGGAAAACCATTACCCTTTATCAAACATGCTTTGTTTGATTGGCAGATTTCACAGGCAGAATAGCGAAGCAGTGAAAATGGAGTTTTCTGAAAGTTTGGAATTCATTAAGTAGTACATAAACAGAAAATAATATTATGTGGTAATGGGAAAGTTAACATTTTTGCGGCATTTTTTTCCTTTTCCTTCCAACTTCATTTCGGTATAATTAACAAATACTGTTGTAGATATTCAAATATACAAAGTGATGATTTGATATATATGTATATTGTGAAATGATTACCACAATCAAGTTTAATTAACACACTTATTACTTTATGTAGTTTGTGATGAGAATGTATCAGTTCTACTCTCTTAGCAAATTTCAAGTATTTAGTGCAGTATTTTTAATCATCGCCATGCTATACATTGCATCCCTTGGGCTTACTGAATTTACAAATGATATTCATACTCTTTTCCCAACATCTTCCTATTTCACCACCTCCTATCCCTTGATAACTAGCATTCTACTCTGTTTCTAGGAGTTAAATTTCTTCTTTAGATTCTACACATAAGTGAAATCATATATTTTTTCTTTATCTGGCATATTTTACTTAGCATAATATCTTGCAAGGGCATACAAATTGTTGCAAATAGCATTATTTCTTTCGTTGTTTATAGTTTAAACTAGCATTTCATATCCTGTTTAATGTTCATGACATATAACATTCCATTGTGTGTGCATGTATCTCTTTTTCCTTATCCATTTATCTATCTGGAGACACTTAGGTTATTTCCATATTTTGGTTATTGTGAATAGTATTGGCTGAACATGGGAGTATTGCTATCTCTGAGATATTGAATTAATCTTCTTCAGCTATATAACCCAAAACCAAATTGCTGGATCATACGCTAGATATTTTTAGGAAATCTCCATGTTATTTTCCATGTTCCATTTCTACTGCAGTATACAAGGATTTCCCATTCTTCATAAGCTTACCATCACCTGTTTGTGGGATTTTTTTTTTTTAATCTTTTGACTATAGCAATCCTAACAAGTGATATCGCATTGTGATTTTGATCCCTGGTATATAGTAATGTTGAACACCTTTGCATGCACTTGTTCGCAATTGTATGGTTCTGAAGAAATATCTATTTAGATCCTTTAGTTGTAAGCAGATTATTTGCTTTTTTGCCAATGAATTTTATGAGATCCTTATATATTTTAGAAATTAACCACTTACCACATCTATGCTTTGCAAATATTTTCTCCTATTCTACAGGTTGCTTCTTTACACTGATTATTTCCTTTGCTGTAGAGAAGCTTTAACTTTGATGTTGTCCTACTTGTCTGTTGTACTTTTGATGTCATATCCAAAAAGACCATTGCCAAAACCAATAAAATAATTTTGTAAAGTAATTAGATAAGTCATGTATCAGGTGTTCAATAAATGAATGTGTGTGTGAATCAGTTATGATTCAGTCAGGAAAACAGAGGTCTCTCATTCCAACAGAAGACTTACATAGGAGGGAGAGCCTTACCAATTAATTACTGAATGATTTTGATGAGTAAAGGTCAGGGAAGTACCACTGATGAGCTCAGTCTGGGTACAAAGTGAAGAAAGCTGTTTCAAAGATGATTTATGACCACCTATTATGGCCACAACTGTCTTTAAATACTAATCTCTCCTGTACTGACTTTCAAATCTGACATGAGGTGTCACTCACCAGCAGAGTTGTTCTACTGGCAGAATCACACAGAAAGAAGAGTCTGGAAATGTTCTTGGAGCCTTGTGGAATCATTTTTTTTTTTTAAAAGAGTTATTTACACATTTACAAGAACTGAGGTACAGGCCAGATATGGGAGGGGAGGTGAGAAGATTTACCAGAGACAGAGTCTGGGGTACAGGTCAGATATGGGCGGGTGAGAGGATTCACCAGAGATAGAGTGGGGAAACAGAACAGGCAGATGTGTACTGAAATATACTGCTGAGGGGAGCAGCAGGTGAAACAGCAGAGGTCTGCTCCACCATGTGGGTCAGCTCCCTGGTGGGGGGATTGAACTCATGCTGCTGTGGCTGTGGACAGCCTAATAGTGCCTCCCCTTAACCTCTTGTGCCACCAGGGAGGCCCTGGAATCATTTTTAAAATGGAGAGAGGAAACCATTTTAGAGTAATTGCATTACCCATCTTGTTTGAACTAGGTCAAACACCTTTGAACTGTGTCAAAAAGCAAGATTTTTAAGAACCCATCAAGCAAACAATTGTTTTTAATACAGATAATGGGCTGTATTATGGAAATGTTGCTAAAGAATACAAGAAGTAACCTATTACAGATAGCAAAGCATAGCTTAAACCTATTAATGTTAACCAGCTCTTTTCTTCTACTATTTTTTCCATGAAAACTTCTGTCTTAGTCCTTCCTGGGACACATTTTATGTTTCTACCTGAAATTGTGCCCCAAAATATAATCCTTGGTCCCAAGTAAATGTGTTTTACCTTTTAATGGCACCTGAATTTTTAGGTTAATGTTAACAATAGCTGATCCTTCAACAACATAGGGATAAGAGCATTGACTGCCCCCCACCACTTCCAGTATGGTAAAAAAATCAGAATTCTATTTTTGGCTCCCCCCGAATTTAACCACTAAAAGCTTGCTGCTGACCAGAAGCCTTATAAATAACATGAATAGTCAATTAACACATATTTTGTATACATGTTAGATATTATAATTCTTATAATAGTTAGAAAAATGAAAATGTTACTGAGAAAATTATAAAGAAAATACATTTATAAACACTTGCTTATCACAAAATTGAGCAAATTCCTTATTTCTGGAGCCACATCTCTGATCTGGTAAGGACCCTATTCATAAGACAAAGATAGTGTAATTCCTAAATAAATTGGGTTGTAGCCAATACAATATCATTAGGTTGATCCACCCATTCAACCACATTTTTTCCTAATAATCTTTTATGTCAAGCACAAGGTTTCCAATATAAGATGAAAATTAATATTCTTAGCAGCTAAAATAAGTGTCCCATTAAACTACAATTAAAACTTCATGGACCTGAAAAGAGAATTATTGTGAAGTTAAAGAAAAGTCTTAGATAACTTTTGAGGGTGGGCAATAGTAAAGTTCTTGTTGCTGTTCAGTCATATTTTGAGATCAAACTCAATTTGATTACAGCTAAAAACACTCTCATCCAATCCTTTGATTTTATTTATAAGCAAGACGAAAGACCAACTGACTACAGTGCATAGGGAGGAGGACAAGAGAGGCAATAGAATGAAAGTTCTTATTTTACATTTTATTTTTCATTTACTGCAATCAGCTTTGAGTTCAAATTATTTCTTCTTTCTATTTAAATCTGAGATTTTGGATTTAGTACACAAAAAACAAGTTTCAGACATTCAAAATAATTCATTAGTGGTCACTTTAACATTAAAGGCATCTTGGATATTAATGACCCAATTTGTTGATGAGAATTTGCAAAAACAAGGGTATAATCTTGGTTAAGTCTAGTTTTTATATTTTAAACTTATTAAGAAATTCCCAAAAGATTGCCAAGATACTTTTCTCATTTCCTTTCCAAATCAGTTCTTTTTTTCTTCCAAATCAGTTTTTTTTTTTCCAGTAAGAAATTTAGATTGCAAGCTCTCTGAAATTTTCATAGGTGCAATATCAGGTTAGTAGTTCCAGTTCAGTAGTGACTCAGTGAGGCAATAAGCATTCCTTGTAGTTTATTTAAAGATCTAGAAGTTTACTCCCAGCATAAAACACAACAAACAAAAAGATTCAATCAATATACATTAATTGTTTTCTGCTAAACATTTGAGCTCTTGGAGCCAGAACTAGAAGGGATATACTTCAGGATTTAGGATATGTCTTGTTTTACTGTGTAGCTCTCAAGATGCATAGACATTTTCTAGCATTTGGTGGGTGCTAATATAATTCTAACTCATGACCAAATTATCCATGCTTGGGATACTTCTTTTTGAGGTGTCAAGAGATAGGATAGCTATAAAATACTTCACCCATTTAAAGCCCACCAAAGTTTGTGGCTTTTTGGCTTGCAAGATTTCCTTAGCAATTGCTTTAACATTTTTATGACAGCAGAAAAGATAGAATTTTGAGGCAGCAGTACCTTTCTTTACTTAAACCTCCAGAATGAGACATTTGTGGGAGCAAGGGAATGACTAGAACCTGGAACCTAAATTTTTTCCCCAAACCTCCAAACAAAACAGAACCTCCAAAAGGAAGACCTTTACTCAAAGCTTGAGTGGCAGATCTTCACCAAATAAACCATAAAACATCACATATCACATAACATGAACAAAACATAGCCAAATATTTCCTCAGAAACAAAACCAAGAATCAACCAAAATTAAGGAAACAAATCATTAAACCAAGTGAATCACCCAATACCCAATTTCCCCAATATTTTCCGTTACTAGTAAATGTAGGGAGCAAAATAAAAAGATTCCTCAGCACTTTGTTCCCAGTAGATTTCTGCAGGGGAGGAAGAGAGATCGAATGCCAATGTGGTAAAAATTACCTCACTTTTATAAAAAATACTTATTGTATCAAAAAGGAAATTTTCACACTAGAAACAGAAATTGCTACAGGTTCAAGACTGCACTCCTGGTTTCTTCCAGGTGTGATGAGCTGGAGTTTTGTAGCAACTTATACCCAAGTGAGTCTCTTGCCTTTCTCTTGAATGACTATCTGCCCAATAATCAGAATTTGCACCTCCTAGGTCCAGGCCTTTCGATCCTGAGTGACCAATCTAAATACTGGAAACGTACCTCCAAAACGACTCATTTAGAAGGAACCTTTAGCAGGAATAGTACAAAAACATTCCTGACTGTGACAAGATAGGAGAGAAAGGAACTTTTCTTCCAACCAAAACATGCCAAATCTATTTTGCCAAGAAGAGCTTTGATCTTCGAGATGTTATCTTACAAATAACCTGTATTATTTTTAGGGAATTAACCATTTTTATGATGAGTCCCTATTTTCAACTCAAAAGTTGCATCCTGGGTTTCTTGTTTTTTATAAAACTTGAGAGGAAAAACATTTCAAGTTCCTAAATCGTTACGCAGCAGAGTGGTGGAATAGAGTAGATCCAACAGAATGGCCCGGCTTGTATAACACAAAACTAGATGTGTCACAGCTTCATAAATTTTTCAGAGGCTAAGACAGCTATGATAATATATTTTATGCTGTGCTCTTGCATTGAAAAGCTTCTCTCCGTGTATCTCCCACTTTATCTGACATTGCTCCTCAATGCAAGTAGCTACCATGTTTCAGGGCTCCTGCTAGTCCTATAAATAAGGAGATTTGACTTCAGGTCTGTCTCCCCATAACCATCTCCTTTTCACAAAGATTAGTAAGGAGCAGTTAGGTGTTGAGGCTGTATTGCACAGGCTCATTAGAGTTGATTATTAAATTTTCAGGAATTTTTCAAGTCATTATTCAAAATTAAATGTTGCAGGCTTTTAGAACTTAGCAAGTGATATTTTTTTAAAAGAACAACTTCAAACTCTATCCTTCCTAGCCACTTTACAATCACCTATACTCTTAGAATTATTTATGTTCATTATATCTGTATGTGGAAATATCTAATAATGTGTGACTGTGCGACTCTTTCCCAATCTACATTCAGTGATGTCAGGTTGGCAGCTTGCAATCAGTCTCTGTGAGAGGATTTATACCATGATAGGCAGACACAAAAATAATTGGTGCATTCTTGTTTCCTGGAGAGCTAATTATTAAAAGTTTACTATCACACCATTGGAGAGGAGGAGAGTATGAATAGATGATGATGCCTCTGCCTAGCCTGCCCAAGACAATTACTTAAGTTTACACAACTGGCTAGCGGAACATTTTGCCAACAACAAGCTATTTTTACAGCGTTGTGAACTCTGATACTCATCAGTGAATTCCTTTATTCTTTATCACCAGTGAAAATTATAAAACAGCAGCAATAAAAAGTTAAGTTAGGTTTCAACAGTAAATAAAAACTATGTCAATCAACTGTGTGGGTAGCACTTCACACCGTTAGAAAAGTAGTAAGGATATGAAACTCATAAATCTATTACAAGAATATCTCAGAGATGGAGAAAAAGCTCTCGTAAGAAGAATGGCATAAATTGTGCTATGTGAAAGGGAAGACACGCACTAAAATAAGAAAACGGACTGCATGGATTCATGATGTGAGCTCGTTAGCAATAGTCTAGGATAATATCAGTTTGTCACTGACAGAAAGAAGGCTTTACTGAAGAATCAGGACAAAATAATAGAAAAATGACTTGGTGAACATCAAATGGTTATATGTTCATACTCACAGTCTGGCCCAAATACAGAGGGGTCCCTTGTGGGTAACTTTCTATATATTATTCTCGAAGGGAAGTCATCAAACACTTCTGCTTTCCTAAAATCCAGGTCTATCACACCTTTGAGTCCGAGATAATATCCATCTCTACCAATATCCTCCATGCTTAGTTTTCAATATTTGTTCTACAACTAATTTCTCTCCTGGGTAAATAATCCTAACATTATATTCATTGGTGGATGAGATATATGTCTGTGCCACAAAGGGATGGGACTCAGGTTAAGGGAGTGGGGTACTTGGTTCTAGTGCAAATTTTAAGGAGTACCAAAAAATGTATAATCAATAAAAAAGTATTTTATTTTCATAATATAAAAATACACTTATAATATTTTATCATCAAGATAAAATTGTAATGAAATAATTTAAAAAAAACTAGAATTTATGAAACATCACATTTTAATGACAAGATAATTGATTGGTAAGAAATGTGAGTGTTCTCACTTGTAAATCAGTCTTGCCTTTGGAATGCTCTTCTTCTCACTTCTTCTGTGAGAACTTGCTTAATTTCTGCTCTATCCTGGACTTTCACCTTCACCTTTTTTTTTTTTTAAATATTTATTTATTTATGCATACAAGCACTGGGGTACAGGCCAGAGGTGTGGGGGGTGAGAGGATTCACCACAGACAGAGCGGGGAGCAGAACAGGCAGATCAACWGAAGTACACTGCTGAGGGSAGCAGCGGGCACAGCAGGAGAGGTCTRCYRYACCATGTGKGTCCCCTCCCTGGCCGGCAGCAGGGATCGAACTCGTGCTGTAGTGGCTGAGGTCTGCTTCATAGTGTGTTGCTTAACCCACTGCGCCACCAGGGAGGCCCCTCACCTTCACCTTTAAGAAGTCTTGTTTCCCAAAGCTTACAGACTGCTCAAATTTCCATCACCTTTAAAACAAAAGCAATTAATAGCCCCACCTCAATTTCCTCAGTATGCCTGCAGCTAGCACCACCCTCACAGAATCCCTTTCATCAAAGTTTCTTGAAACAGTACTCCATGTTCAATGTCTGTATGTTCTCACATCTCATTTGGTGTTTCCTCATTGGACAATATTGATTATTCTTGTCTTCTTGAGCAATATCTTTCCCTTGAGTTTATGATACCACATTTCTATCAATATTACTTCTCCTACTTGCAAATATTCCTTCTCAATCTTGTTTGCAGTCTCATTTATTAAATGCCTGCTATTTATTAATGTTGTTGTCCTTAGATTCTGACCCATTCCTCTTCTCTCCTCACCCTTCTCTCAGTGGCCACACCAACTTCCATGAAGTAACTAACACAAATAAGCTCAAGACTCTCCTTTGCAAGTGTATGTTTCTCCTAAGCTACCAATTCTTTTACAAACCACCTATTGAACAACTCTTGGCTGTCTCCTAGAAACCTCAAAGTCAGTATGTCCCAATTGAAATAATTAGCCACCCACCCTGTCTGCTTCTCATCTACTATATATTGGCTGGATGGCATTAGGAATCCAATAAAGAAGGGTGAAGTTAATATTTTTTAAAAAATGGAAATATAATTGGCATATGACATTGTATTAGTTTTGGATGTACACCATAAAGATTTAATATCTATATTTTGAAATGATTACCAGAGCAAGTTTAGTTTAGTTAACATCTATATCACAGAGTTACCCATTTTTTTTCTTGTGATGAGAACCTTTAAGATCTATAGCAGACTGCCACTTTAAGATACTAATCTATAGAAAAGATTTTGTATAGTGAAATTATTATAATATGAAGCCAATAATACACTGATAGTGTATGATTCCTTCTAAGATTGCATAACTTGAAAATTTTGGAATTTGAAAATATAACAATGTTATATAGGAACTTACATAGCAAAACAACAAAAAAGCTGAGAATTTCATTTTACTGAAATTATAAAGGTGAAATTAAAAATAAGTAACTTAAATTGGAAAAGGTTATTTTAAAGTCATTTAGAGTTTGCTAATGGAGTGTGTGGGAAAATCCAAATTCTAATACCAACTCACTAATTTTTACAACATCGTAATCCTATGATATTCTTCCTCTCTGCCCTCATCTGCTGGCTCTCCATCAATTCTTTTATGACAGAAATATTAGCTCTCCAGGTACTCATATGGCTCCCCACCTTCCTCCATTTAGTGTTCTGCTGATTAAATGACAGGGCCTCCCCAACACCTGATATAAAATGTAGCAGCTGTCTCGCCTCCTACTTTCTACCACTTCTATCCTCCATTTTGCTTCATGCACTTGCACACACCTTATACTTATTTGTTTGTACTTTCTTCCCCACCAGAATGTAAATTTTCTGAGACCAGAGTCCACTTTTATTAACTCTATATCCTCATCATCTAGAACAGTGCTTGACATTTAGTAGATGCACAATAAATATTTGTTAGATGAATGGATTCCTGCCATATCTACTTTAATATTTATTGTCTCTATGAGTTCCCTCCTTCACGAATTCAGTAACTGTTTACAGAGCGCCCCTTATCCCCACTACAAGTGCTCTCCATTCTATGGCTTCAGATCTTTTTATTTCCACCCTGGTCCTTGCAATTTTCCACTAAGTGGTCTCCTTGGTTCACTCAAGTCTCCCTTTCATCTGTTCTTCATGGTGTTGCTAGATTCTTTTGAACTTAGCTCAGATTGGTGGTTTCTTCATGAAGTTTTTCCTCAAAAATTTGGTAGAACGATTGGCCTTCCTTGTGCCTCTGTATACCTATACAGAAGTTTTCATGGCACAGATACCGAGTCACCTTGCTGCACATATTTACACATTTGTCCTATTCTCTTTGACTGCAAATCCACTAAAAACAGAGACTGTCATTTATTTTCCTGTCAGTCTTATTCATCCTCACTATTTAACACATTGCCAGAGCTATCTTAAATGCCTGGTACATATTTGTTGAGTAAGTAAGTAATAGTATAGTTCAAGGAATTATCTGTCTATATGCCAAAAAGTCCAAAAAGTCAAACCAGGACTTCAGAGAACCAGGGAAAAAAAGAAAAGGATTAAGATAGTTAATTCTAGAACTTCAAAATATCAGAGAACAAAGGGTTAAGGCCTCTTGTTGCTGACTCACAGCGGGAGCAGTTAGCATACTTAATTGACTTGCTCTAAAATAGTGTTGTCTAAGTGAAATATCTCAATCTGTCTAGATAAGCAGATCCTAATACTCCCATCCAGTCTGAGCAGCTGGCCAGTGTGTAAAAATCCAGAGTATGCACAAACGATGAGTACAACCAACACCCCCAACACCCAATCATTAGACACTTTTTGTCTTCCTTTTGCCCTTCTTTCTTTTGAAAACTCCCTTCAAATGTTTATTCCCTGGAGAAGCCATCTTTGGGGAATTCACCCTCTTTGATGGAATTAGCTTCCCAGGCAATAACTTCTCTTTCTTTCAAGACAAAACTTTGGTCTAGTCTATTTGGGGCACATCTGTGTGTCGAACCTGTTGAGTTAGCTAACAGAAGAAGCATTTGTATACAAACCATAGGATGTCTTTTAAAAAGTGTTGTGACCACACCTTTCTATTTAATAGGTAAAAAGCAGGTAGTACTATCTCTCTCTATAAGAGGAAGATTTTATTTATATCTATTTCCTAAGATTAGTTTGTACCCAAGACTGAATTGATAGCATCAAGTCAAGTATGCAGTTTATTAAATTAGATGCCAAGGGATTAGCAAAGAAAAGAAATACTCTCTGCCTTCAGGGACCATTCTAACTGTCTGATGAAGATATACATAATATGCATAAACAAATACAGACTCTTTGGATTCTTTTTAACAGCCCTAAAAAATGGATGAACCAGATAGTGGAAAAAAATACTGAAAGGGCCTCCTTAGGTCAAGCTGGAGCTTCCCCAATGAGAGATCCACATCTTTATAACAGTGGTTCTATGGAGAGGATGTACACGGAGGATGAGGCAAGAGCCTCTTCCAAGCCTGCAGTGCTCCCTTAAGGCAGCCAGCCTCCCAGGGCTCAGGCATGTTCAGCAGAATCGCAGCATTGTGACAGCTTGGGTCAGAACATCACTTCCACAATTTACCTGGACAGAAGCTGGGGCAGTACACAGGGAAGTGATGGTGACTCACTAATAGCTATTCTAGGTTAACCATCACTTCAAGTCAACTGGTAGAAAGTTCCATTTTGAAGGAGGCTGCCAAATAAAGACTAGGACCAAGTTTATAAAACTCAATCAAAACATTGCTAGCTATTCATTTTCAAAACTGTGATATTCTAGTTTTCTGGAAAATGACTAGTTACGTGAAAAATGAGGCAGAAAATGAATATTTGGAGGCATTGTCCATATATTTTGAATTGTTCTTTCAAACTCCCTCCCCCATTAATACAGCAATTTTCCAAGGTAAATACTCTTATAATGCTTTATTTTTATAGAGATATTATGGAAAAGAAAGATTCACATAAATTTTTAATTATTTTCAGTTCGAATTCATGGAATCTTATTCATGGACTAATCCATTAGTCACAGTATTTATTTTGTGCCTCTTCCCAGCTTGGGCATGGGATCTTTTTCCAGTGAATTCTTGTATGTTTTCACATGACGACCTTAATTTCTGATCATTTCCTTATTTTCTGGTAAAACAAATATTTCAAGTTTCTCGTGTATTTTACTTGTTTTAATCATGGTCTCAGTCAAGAAGCCAGTGCCACTTTGATTAAACAATCATTTCAAAATTAAATCAAGATCTGAGTACAAATTGGACTTAACACTAGGGTCACTATTTCCAGCCTCTGCTAGAGAAAAGAGGTAAGCTATGTATGCATGTTCCCTCTCACTCCTCTCCCCCTCCCTCTCTCCCTTCCTCCCTTCTTCCCTCCCTTCCCCCCTCACATCTTTTCCTCTATTTTAAAATATATTGAAGACCATGTGTTCATATACTGATATTAGACTCCCAACTTCTACCTCATGGTTCATTCCAAACTTCCTCATCTTTTTCGCAACAGTGAGGTGAGGAAATGGATTCTCAACATATCTATTTGCTTGTTGAATTCTAGAATATATATATATATATCTACATATATATATATATATAGCAATGATTGAACCATCAACCCACATCTCAGCAAAACCCAAATTTAGTCACTAACGATATTTGTGTATACATATTTTATTGGCCTTTAGGCTTACAATGCACACTCAAACACTGTTTTCCAAATGTGTTGCTGTATGTATTGTACTTTGGATTTCTTCCATTTCCCAATTTTAACTATTTATTGAGTATGATTAACATTACACATGCAATTCTCATGATTTCAAAAGTCAGAATCTTGAAAAAAATTAAATTATATTCAGAGAAGCACTGTTCTCCTTTAAACTTTGGCCCCTGCTCCCATTCCTATTTTTCTAACAAGCCTTACCCATATCCTTTAGGAATCAAGCTCATTAATTCTGTTTATTCTTCCTGTGTTTTTGATTGCATTTTCTCATGTTATATTATTCTATGATACTCTTTGCACTTGACTTTTTTCACATAAAAATATATATAGATACTGGAAATTAATCCAAATCAGTTAATAAAGATTTTCCTCATTTTTTTTTTTAGACTTACATAGCACTTCCCCGTAATATATACTATACATACCCGACAACTCTTTGACATAAGAGCATTTAAGTACTTTAAAATATTTTGCAGTTATTAATAATGCTGAAATGTATAACTGGATATACATTTTCATATTGTTGGAGGTATGTCATCAAGGTAAATTCCTAGAAATGGGATTAATAGGTCAAAAGTAACTGCATATATATTTTGTTAGATATTGGCAAATACCCCCAAAGAATGGATTGGCTGGTATACATTCTTCCCAGCAAATTCTGAGATTTCCTGTTTCCGTCACAGCTGACAAACAGATTATTTGGTCAAACTTTTCATTATCATCACATAGGTGAAACCTTATAGCTCAGTGATGCTTTAATTTGAATGACTTTAAATATGATTGAGGGTCTCCCTGGTGGCGCAGTAGGTTAAGCAACTCACTATGAAGCAAACCTCAGCTGCTGCAGCACGAGTTTGATCCCTGCTGCTGGCCAGGGAGGGGACCCACATGGCGCAGCAGACCTCTCCTGCCTCGCCCACTGCTCCCCTCAGCAGTGTGTTTCAGTCAGTCTGTCTGTTCTGCTCCCTGCTCTGTCTCTGGTGAATCCTCTCACCTCCCGTGACTCTGACCTGTACTCCAGTTCTTGTATGCATAAATAAATAAATCTTTAAATAAATAAATAAATATGATTGAGAAACATTATTGAACATATTATTTATATATGAAACACCATTTTTTAAATCTTTTCTGTGAATTCCCATTTGTGTCTTTCCTCTCTTTTTTCTATTAAAATATTGGGCTTTGCATCTCCTTTTTCAAAGAGGCAATTTAGGCATCTTTTTAAAAATGTTTTCTCTATATTTTCTATACATATACTGCTGTACATGTGGCAAAATTTTATCTATCATATATACCTTCATTTAAATTATATAACCTTTTTTTCCTTAGAAGGAATTTATAGAACTTACATTGTTGTTATAATGTTTGCATTTTATAAACACATATTTTAATCACAATGTAGCTAAATGACAACAGCAGACCCAAAGGAACAAATTCATGCAAGAATTCCTTTATGCAACTCCTTCATGCAACATTTACTTAGAACAACAACAAAAAAGCACATCAACCTGGTCATTCAATGACTGACATTTACTCTTATAAAAAGGAAGAGATAACTTCACAAGTAATTTAACTCAAGGTTATAAATAAAAAATAGAACGAATACAGCAATGGAGAAAAGTACAAAAGTGGAGAAGTAAATACTTAGAAATTGAATGGTCTTAAACTAGGATCACTTACCTAGTCAAAGCCTGAGCCGTGGAGTTTTTGGTTACTACTTGAAAGGTTTCATTTAACATTCTTGTTAGTTCTAAGAGAAAACAAAGAATTTATTAAACTGCAGATGGTGCTAAATAATATATTTTCAACAGAAGAAAGAAAGAAGTATAGTACATGTGGAACTAACAAGGTTAAAATGTGTAAGTAGATAATAATGTCATGTGATTTATCTGAGAAAAATATCTACTAATGTTCTCTGGGGAGAAACATTGGTATTGTAAGTCAAAAGAAATCCAAGAGGCTAAAATCCCAAATGACTCAAAGGTGATAAAAAGACCTATTAATAACTAATACAGTGAAATCATAGATATTTAATTTAAGGAAGCTTGAGAAACAAATGAATAAGTCATCAACTGCATTGAAGAGCATTCATTATCCATATGAGAGGTCACAAGTCAGCACTGCTTGGTGAAATTGACTCAGTCAACATATTTGGGGCAGGGGGCAAAGGTTCTATGACACTTTAAAAAAAATCTGCCTTTGAATTCATTTAGATCCTACTATTCATTCCATGTTGGTGTATATTTAGCAAATTTGACCCACTTATTTTTGTCCTTCACCCCTTATAAGCATTTGTGTTTGCGCAATCATTTGTATACTACAGTATTCTTGCCCTCATTTTAATGCCATTAATTTGAAATAGGGGTAGATAGTACTACATGCTGGATTTGGTTGATTGCATCATTGTTGAAACCTTTTACTTGATTTTATGTACACCATATTTCCTGAAAATCACAAGATAGATCTGAAAAAGTTTTGGCAAACATTTTCTGAAAAGGGCCAGATAGTAAATATTTTAGGCATTTTGAGCTATAAGCAGTCAGTCACATTTACTCACTTCTGCCATTGTAGTAAAACAAAACCAAAAAAACTGTTGACAAACACATCAATGAACAGGTATGACTGTGTTCCAAGAAAACTAAATTTACAAATACCAATGACACAATTGTCATTTGTGGCAGAAGGAATAAAGTGTATGTAAGACATGGATACAAGTGAGAATACAAGGGACAGAAGAAATTAATGTGGTGAGTTAGAATGGAGGTTGAGTGATGGCTGCCTGCATTCATAACATTACCAGAAGAACTCAGCTACTCCTTTGAGGTCTTTCCTCAGCAAATACCACCCTCCTCTCTATCTCTTGTTAGTCATTTACTCATAGATCAAATACCTAACAGTTATTTTATAGCTCTAATCACATGTATACTTATGGTTCAATCTCTAAAAACATGGTAGACATATTTGCATTTGTTTATCAAATATTTAATGAGCACCTGCTATGTGCCAGGCTTGGTGCTAGGGACTGAGGTCATGATGGTGAGCAAAAAGAAATAATTTCTCTCATGAGCTTATAGTCTAACAGGAAAAGCAAAGACATTTATAAATTAATCATAAAGCTGAAACTAAAGTATCTTAAATAAGCTAAGTGCTATGGTATAATAGGAGTGGTTCTTGGGGAGAGAATATAACAAAGAAATGTGAGCCACCATGTGAAACAGGGAAGGCTTCCCTGAGAAATCTTTCTTCCATTCACATTTCAGTCTGTTTGAAATCTTTCTGGAGAGCCTCTGACTGGATTGGAAATTTTTTCTCATCTGTCTCACTTCTATCATTAGTAATAACTGGTTGACTGTCCCACATCTTTCAAGTTAACAAGCAGCTGCTTTTCTTCCCAATTCTACTGTTAACAGGGGCTCAATTTGCCTAAAGAGTTGGTCTCCTCAGGAACCCAAATTCTACTGAAGCAGTTTTCATCTCTTCTTTTTTTGTCCATCTGAGGGGCGTATGCTTATGTTTCTCTCCTGGGATTCAGAAAAATTGTCCCTAGCACATGGCCAAGCCCACAAGCATCATAAAACGTAGTCACTCAAGGGGTCATATTGGTAGGGTAATGTGTACAAAATAAAAAAAGAATCTACCAGATAAATGTATGGACATAAAAAGAGCACATAAAAAGAAGGGCACTGGTCCGGTGCTGACTCTGCCTTCTCTGAAACTCCTCTCTCCCTTCTGTGCTGCCTGTAGCCTCTTTGAGCTCTCTCTGCTTCCTTTCATGTTCAAAGCAATTTAAGTGTTTATTTCCTCCAGTTTCCTCTGTATGTCAGCATCAGAGGTGGGGACAAGTGCTTTTCTGCAAGGTTTCTTCCTGTCAGATGAGATGACTTGCTAACAAACTTTGGAAACTAGTTGTTTCTTGAACATCTTTCAAACACTCAACCAACCCTGGCTTTTGCAGGTTCCTTTTTCAGGAGTGGTTTTCTAGGGCTTCTCTACCTGGAGAACTCTAGCTCAGATGATAAACACATCACTTCTGCGGTCACATAGTCCCAGATCCTTTTTCTTGGAAACCCAGCATGAGTTTATCCTCCTCTCTGCTCCTAGGGCTCTCTGAGTACATCCTCTTACAGCATTTACCACATTATGTTATTATGTGACAATTAGGTGATTAAAGCTCTCTGTCCCCCACTAGACCTTTGACTGCTTGAACTCTGGCATAATTATATCCTTTTCCTCATGTGTCTCTAGTGCCTTGTAGCATCTGCCACATAGTGGGTGCTAAGTAATGTTTAAAATGACTTCATTAACTATACTTCTTTGTCTCAGATACACATTTAACACAGATATAAATAAAAAAGGTACAACACTAGAGATTTCAGATATTCATACATACTACTAATGCATTCTTTTTTCAGCAGTGGAATGTTAGGTCGTGTTGTCCTGAAACTGAGAGGGGCACTGAATAAATGGTCAACTATTTCACAAGCTGAACCTGGGGCAACTGAAGAAGTTTCTCTCTTTATCAGTCTACCTCTTGCCCAGACCCTACGGTTTTAGAATTGTAGTAAGTGAATGACTTTTGGAAAGGCTCTTCCGCTAGTTCTAAGGGCAAATGTCAATAATAACATATATCTCCCCGAAGAGCATCTCAACCATGCAGATGCTCTATGGATTTTTTGGGGCAGTTATAGGGGGTGGGGTTGGTGACTGGCTTAACCAGCAGACATTTATTTTCTCACAGTCTGGGGGTCAGAAGTCAGAGATCAATGTGTTAGCAGGTTTGGTTTCTTCTGAGGCCTCTCTCCTTGGCTTAGATGGTCTCCTTTTCTCTGTGCCCACACATCCCTGGTGTCTTTGGTCTGAATTTGACCTTTCTTTTAGCAACAACCTACTGACCTACAATTTCATAGGATTCTCAGCTCCAGGAAATAACATTCCCCAGGAGAGAAAATAAAAATAAAATAAAACAAAAGAGAGTACAATACTCAGCTATGTTGGTATCTTTCTAAAATACTAACACCATAATAAAGGCTTTCTGCTTCTTTTTCATTATGTGACAGCCAGAGATTGTAAACACTGTCAGTGGCAGAGAAAACAGTGTCTAGAAACAAATAAGAAAAACTAAAAGATGAAACTGAGAATATGTGCACAGCTTATGCTTTGGTATTCTGTGGTCATGACAGTTTTTGCTCTTATGAAAGTACTGTGTGTGGTGTTCTTTTCCTCTGTAATGATTTCTGAAACTGTGTGACTAGTGGAACTTGCTTTAAAAAAAAAATGCAGTGAGTGTTTAATCGTTCAGGGTGTGAGTAACCACATTCTGTTCAAGTATGCTTCCAGCCCTCACTTTCCTCCTTATCAGCGACAGTACTCCAAACACTTGTCTCAATTTTCAGATGAAAAACAGACCTCTAAAGGGTTGAATAGCTTTCTGCATTTCTGTGCATCTGAAGAAATACCTATACCACTTGAAAGTACTGAATTTTTTTTGTGCTTCATCTTTAGATTGTGAATTCTGCTTTGCCTTTCTGCTTTGCTTATTTATTACTCTGTCAATGTCATCTGCTTCATGAAATGTATCTTTTAATTAATTATTCTTGTCTCAAATCGTCTACTGTGGCCCACTGTCAGGACAAGAATTCATGTTAGTAAAATAGGATCTGCCATTAAAGGGAAATTTCTTGGCTTATTTCAATGTAGAATTAACTTCATTTAACCAGTAATCACCTCAATTGATTTTCCAGATAAACCATTTGTTGTTTATAATTTCTTTGAAGTTTTCTACACAGTGTCACTTTTCTACAAAGAACAGAAAATCAGATGCATAAAAACACTAAATTATATAAGAGTCAAGAAATATAGTTGAGAGAGCATTTGGAGAGAATTCTAATGCTAGAAGCCAAATCCACAACAGAAACAACCATTCACATTCTGCTCTAGGGGGGACTCTCCAAGAAACATCTCCCCAAAACACATTTTAAGAATGGATAATTTTGTGTAGTTGCACATGATCTGACTGGGGTATTATTAAAACAAAAGAAACAACTATAGGGCCTCCCTGGTGGCACAGTGGGTTAAGCAACACACCATGAAGCAAACCGCAGCCACTGCAGCACGAGTTCGACCCCTGCTGCCGGCCAGGGGGGGACCACATGGCTCAGCAGACCTCTCCTGCTGTGGCCACTGCTCCCCTCAGCAGTGTACTTCTGTTGATCTGCCTGTTCTGCTCCCCGCTCTCTGTGGTGAATCCTCTCACCCTCCACACCTCTGGCCTGTACCCCAGTGCTTGTATGCATAACTAAATAAATCTTTAAAAAAAAAAAAGAAACAACTATAAATATACAGAAAAAGGCTTGTAAATGAAGATAAATTAAGTTATAATAAGTAAGAACAAGATAACTGATAAAATAAGTGCTTTTTTTAAAAAAAAAACACCTTTGAAAACACTGGTGGATTTTCAATATAGTGCACAAAGTGAATAGACCCAAGCAAACAGAAATTTGCTTTTGCAAATCATTTTTAAAAAAGATTTTGTTTATTTATACATATAAGAGCTGGGGTAAAGGCCAGAGTCCAGGGAGGTGAGAGGATTCACCAGAGACAGAGTGGGGAGCAGAACAGGCAGATCAACCGAAACACCCTGCTGAGGGGAGCAGTGGGCAAGGCAGGAGAGGTCTGCTACACCATGTGGGTCCCCTCCCTGGCCAGCAGCAGGGATTGAACTCGTGCTAGAGTGGCTGCAGTTGGCCTCATAGTGAATTGCTTAATCCACTGCACCACCAGGGAGGCCCTGCTTTGGCAAATCATAATTAGGTACTTTTGGGAATTAAGGGATTAGGATTTATATATATTCCTATACTCTTTCCAATATATTTTTTCAGGAGTGAATTTGTACACCTTTCCTAAAAGATGGGGAATGAGGTCATTTTCCTTTGAATCCAAAATAGTAGGAACACTATGGTAGTTCAATATTTAGTTATTTAGATAGACTGCATGATGTAGAAAGATGACTGGACTAGAAATGAAGGACCTCTAGACTCTTGTTTCAGAGATGCCATTAACAGGTTTTGTGAGTCTGGGAAAATCAATGAATTTGACAAATATTCTTGAAGTGTTTAGACACTGTATGAGATGTTAGGGATACCTTGGTAATAGCAAAGGTTCCTTGACTTTTTGTTCTTTTCTTTGAGAGACCAGCAACAAAAAATAACCATCATAAGGAGGTACAGGTGCAACAGTAACAAATAGATGGGATGAGGGTGGGGGAAGTTGGAGGCATTTCAGGAATTTCAAACCCTTTAGTTTTGTTGGCTTTAGTTTGCTTGACAAGAGGGAGAAGGCCAAAGATAAAGCTGGACTTATAGGCAGGAAACAGATGTGGAGTGGTTTTTACATTATAGTAAGAAGTTGGTATTATATCATGCATCCAGTGATTTTCAAATTTTGATATGCCACATTATAGTTGGGGGAAATTGTTTAAATAAACTTGTCTGTCCTTAGTGATGGCATCAGAACCTCCAGTGGAAGGATCAGGACACTTGTGATTTTGACAAGTCCCTCAAGGTGCTTCCAATGTACACAGAAGTGTAAGAACTATTACAGTCAGTGGGCAGCCACTGAAGTTCCTGAAGTAAAAGAATAACAAGGATTTGTTATCAGAAAGATCACTCAGCTAAGAGTATAGAGAATGAACTTGAGGAATGTGAGGCTGGAGATAGGAGACGATTAAGACTATTTTCCTTGTGACCACTGGCCCAAAATCCCCTTTTGGGTATATGATTGAAGAACATTCAAACATACATGTCTCAGGAGACCAGCACAAAGATGTTTATAGCTGCAGTGTCCATAGCAAAGAACAGTAATATCTCAAATATCCACTAACAGGAGAGAAATTGTGGTATCTCAACAACAGACTATGCTACAGCAGTGAAAGTGATTGAGTCAAATACACATGCAATTGAATACAGGTGAGTTTTACAAATACAATTTTGATAGTTAAAAAAAATAAATAATGGAAGACTACATATCATATGAGACCATTCAAAAGGAGTTCTAAAATGAGCAATACAGAAAACAATGCAAGAGATTTCAGGATAGCATTTACCACTTTCAGAAGGTCAGGGAATGGATCAAAATGAAACAGCTGAACAGATTCAATAGTGTTGTTAACATTTTACTTCTTTAGATGAATGGTGGGTTAATATGTGTTGGTGTTTTTACTATACAGTGTTAATTATATATGATAACTAGTCTACAATGAGATTTTCTGATGTATCATGCGTCCCAATATTCAGGCTCTTAAAATCCCTCCCACACTGAACTTGGGGAGTATAATCAAGAGGATGCAGAAGTGAGCTGTGTGACTTTTAAGCTTAAGTCATATAAAGCCTAGTATCAGTCTCGTCTTTTGAAGAACACAAACCAGAGAAGCAAGCTACCACATAAGAAGCTCAGCTACCCCAGAATGTGGGTAAACCAACATAGCCACATGAGAAGCTGCATGGAAACAGGGAGCTATCTCACCAAACTAATCTAACTGAAACACCAGATTACATATATAAAGATGTCATCAAGGGTTCCAGCAGAGTTGAGCCTGCAAATACTCCAGCTTCAGTAACCACTGACTTTCAACTATAAGAGAAACCCCAGACCCAGTCCATCCTCAGACTTATGAGATACAGTAATAAATTGCTGTTTTAGGTCACAAGTTCAAGGGGTTTATTATGTTGCAGCTAAACCAGAACATTATAAATATGTATGTCACATAGTACAATTATATTACTAAAATAATTTGTAGAATGGCTTCTAATTCTGGCTCTGTAGCCCTGGTAAGTCACTTCACCTCTGGAAGTATCAGTTTTCTCACCAAAGAAATGGGGAAAGTAATAATTTCGAATTAGAGGGAAGTTGAGAGGTTTAAATATAGACTCTAATATCAAGGCAAAGGACTTTATTAAGGATTTAATAAATTATAGTGACTAGGCCATACTACACAAACTGGATTTAAGGAGGAAAGTAGTTAAATTTTTGTAAATAAAGAATTCAAGAACTTCTGTGAATATTCATAGCGAGTAGGATTCAGCAGGAATAAGTCACTATAAAGTCTTTTTTCAGTCTATGGTTTTATGAAGATTTACTGATTTCCTGTGGTTTATTTCAGCTAATAGAGACTTGAATTCAGATTTCCCAGAGACAGATTACCCTGGTGATTTCTCTATTTTTAGTGTTAACTTTGTCTTGTGCTTGCAAACTATGGTGCTCTTCACTTCCAGACCTCTTATATTAGATGATAGCAAAAAATGAAGGCATAGTTCCATCAGTACAGTTGATAGCTGGTTAATGCATCTTCTAGGAGGGTGCAAAGGAAGGAGAAGCATGAGACTGGCTGTATGTTCTTTCTCCAAAGTAGATGAAGTCTAGAAAATAAGTTGGACAAGACACTTCAAGTATCAATCTTATTGGAAAAATGATTATACTCTGGGAAGGGGTGAAACATGACCATTGTTTCTTCTGTAGGTCTCCTCAGAGTATAATGAAAAGAAGTTTCTGCCCTTTTGCAGTAAGCTTGGCCAACAAGTGACAAAATTCAGGAGGATGAACAGCACTGGCTGGAATTTAAGCATGGCTATCCTAAAGAGCTGGCTGCCTGTGGAGCTTGTGAACCACAAAACATCAACATAGACATGGACTGGAGATCTGCTGGGAATCAGCATGACTGCAGCCTGTGCAGGGGGCAACCTCTCTATCCGCAGCCCCTCAGGCTCACAGGATGAGAGAATGACTTCCATCCGCTCTCTCTACCACCAGGGAAGAACAAAAGGGATGGGGTTGTAATCCAGCAGGAGGTATTTGGGTTAGATGAGCTCCAGAGGTCTTGTTAAGGTCTAATTCAATGAACAGCCTATCTTTCTTATCTCTGAGAAGAGATAGCCTTCTAAAAATAACAGTGTACTTCTGAAAAAGCCACACTTGTGAAATATTTGCTGAAACTTTCTAAATTTCTGTACTTGAAAAATATATTTTTTTAATTGAGGTAACATTGGTTTACAACATTCTAAATGATTCAGGGATGGAGGTTCACACATCTTAACATGTATATCACCACACTATATCCACACCAAGTCACTCATAGCCCTCCACTGGGGCCTCCTCCTTCCTTTGCACCCCAACTTCCACCTCTAGTACCCTCAATTTTTTTTTAAAGATTTATTTATTTATGCGTACAAGCACTGGGGTACAGGCCAGAGGTGTGGGGGGTGAGAGGATTCACCACAGAGAGCGGGAGCAGAACAGGCAGATCAACGGAAGTACACTGCTGAGGGGAGCAGCGGGCACAGCAGGAAATGTCTGCCGTGCCATGTGGGTCCCCTCCCTGGCCGGCAGCAGGGATCGAACTCGTGCTGCAGTGGCCACGGTTTGCTTCATAGTGTGTTGCTTAACCCACTGCGCCACCGGGGAGGCCCAGTACCCTCAATTTTATAGTCATATTTCTAAAGGTTTGCATAACAATTTTAACTCTAGTTAGATGTTCATATTTGCTAGAGAACTACTGAAGAGCTTCGGGCTTTATTTACATATCTTTCTCTTAAGAGATTCCTTTCTTCTTTCACTGAATTTTGAGGAACAGATAAAAGTTATTTACTTTACAAGAAGTCTTTCTATTCTCAGCAGTCGTAAATATCAGAAGGTAAGATGAGATGAGTGTTTGGAACTTCAAGGTTGGATTTTTGATACTTACCTAGCAAATTCTCATATTGTTTGGTCACATATAATATTTAGAAGGTTATTATTATTCTGATTTTCTTCAGGGAAAAATTTAGATTCACCTCTTTACCTCATTGAGCTTTCCTAATATATTCTAATGCATTGGAACATTTCTAAAATAATTTCAAGCTTACCATAAAATTGTAAGTACTGTATAAAGGTTTGTGTTTCTTTTCCCAAACCACTGATGTCCCGCTTCTCCAAATACATTGGTTAAAAGGCTTATTCTACACAACAACAAGACAAGTACTGAAGTCAAGAAATAAAAATTGATATTTTACTACTATCTGATTCTCAGACACTATTCAGGTTTTGCCAGCTGTGCCAGTGATGTCCTTAATAGAAAAAAGATCTGGTTTGGAACCAATGTTACAGTTAGTTGTTATGTATCTTTAGCTTCCTTCAATAGAGACTATCCCTCAAGTCTTTTCTCAGTATCTTAACACTTATAAAGGTTATAGGCCAGTTCTTGTTTGTTTGTTTTTAACAGAATGTCCTCCAATTTGTTTTCTCATGATTAAATTCAAGTTATGCATCTTTGGTCAGAACACCACAAGAGAGATGCTGTATGCTGTGTTCTCACAGCATCCTATCAAATGGAATGTGATTTTGATTTATTTCTTTACTCCTCATTTAACTTTCAATGTTTTATAACAATATGAATTCATGAATTTTTATTTTATCAAGCAGATTATCATAAGTTACTATATTTATTTTGATGCTCAAATTGTCCCACCTTTAGCCAGTGTGATCCTCTTAAAGTTGGCCCCTGTTATCCTCTTGACACAACCCCAACCCACTACTCTTAAAACTTTTCCATACCATTGGCATGGTATATTCCAGGCTTGTCCTTTCGCTGCTCTGGAGCCAGCCATTTATCTATAGCACCTAGTTCTTTTTTTAAAAAAAGGTTTATTTACTTATGCATACAAGAGCTGGGGTGCAGGCCGGGGAATATGGAGGTGGTAAGCGGATTCACCAGAGACAGAGTGAGGAGCAGAACAGATGGGTCTACTGAAATACACTCCTGAGGGGAGCAGCAGGCGACACAGGAGAGGTCTGTTGGTTGCACCATGTGGGTCACCTCCCAGGCCAGGGATCAAACTATTTCTACAGTGGCTGCCAATAGCTTCATAGTGCTACAACTTAACACCTTGTGCCCTCAGGAAGGCCCCCGGAACCTAATTCTTTTTAGTGGAGGATGGTATTTCAAAACTAAGGTTTGATTGCTCTGTGTGCTCACTGGTATTAGGGTCACTGGTATTAGGGTCACTCGCATTCCTTGCAGTACTTCAACCCCTTTGTATTTAAAAATATCATACATTTGTCAACATGTGGTAAGTTGCTTTTCTCAGTTGGAGGTTTTTCTTTTGACTTATGGTGATTTTGGCTATTCAAAAATAATTGATCATTTTGTTGTCCAATTTATAAAGTTAGTTACTTTGTTTTGACTTCAGGACTTATATCTAACTTAGGAATTTCACTCTTTAGAGTTACAAAATTTCTTCACGTTTTCTTCTAGCATTTTCTTTTTTTTTTTCTTTAAAGATTTATTTATGCATACAAGCACTGGGGTACAGGCCAGAGGTGGGGGGGGGTGAGAGGATTCACCACAGAGAGCAGGGAGCAGAACAGGCAGATAAACGAAACACACTGCTGAGGGGAGCAGCGGGCACAGCAGGAGAGGTCTGCTGCACCATGTGGGTCCCTCCCCGGCCGGCAGCAGGGATCGAACTCGTGTTGCAGTGGCTGAGGTCTGCTTCATAGTGTGTTGCTTAACCCACTGCGCCACCAGGGAGGCCCTCTTCTAGCATTTTCATAGAAAGGTTTTAGTTTTTTTTTTTTAAATCTTCAAATGCACCTACTAGCATGTTGGCAAGACATTTGTTTCATTTGAAGAGCACACTCAGTGCCACAGAATAAGACACTGTTTGAAGAAAACCAAATCAAACATAGTTTTTTAGGTATGTGAGTATTTTGTGATCTCCTTATCCAAACTATTGATTTTCTAACCTGATTGACCATTATAGTTAATTTGGAGCTTTTGTAAAACAGCATGCAACACACAAGGCCCATGAAGAAGACATCTGGGGATTACTAGATAAGGAACTTTTCAGACTCCATAGGTGATTATAATGTGCTAGCTACCGACACTGAGAACTACAGATCACATTATACATCCTTGAAGCTGCCTAAAATTATACCACTAATCACTGCTTCATTTAGCTTAAGCAATTCCTTTTTGTTTATCTTCTTCAAAAATATAAATATTTTCAGAGTTTAACCCTCATATTTCTAGTAGTCTAGCACTAATACGCTGAGCTGACTTCCAAAGCAAGACACAGCATTACAGTGACAATTACTCATATGAGGAAGCGATGTCCAGCAGCAATGCACTCCCCTCACTGGCTTTGCACTGAGGGCTACCACGGTTAAGGTGCTATGGTGTAAAAGCAGGAAGAAGCTTCGCTATTAGCATGATCTCAAGGGTAAGTATACAGATAGACCTGGACTTTCTGAAAACAAGAGCAATCTGGGAAGCACATACTACTAAAAATATGGCTCACTATCTACATGATTGTGGGCAAGTTACCTCTCAGAATCATTTGCAAACAATGAGGTTAATTCTAATACCTATCTTATTGGATTATTGTTAAAATTAAATCAGATCATAAAGCTAAAGTTCTATAAGGTACCTAGCATGTAGCAAATAAGAAGTAAATGGTTGCCTTTAAATAAGGGAAAGCTAGTCTTCTTCTTTCTGACCAGTACCACTTCTAACAGATAACTACTTCTGCATGAACTTTTGACTTAAATTTGCTTCTTGGTGTATATTGACTTAAATTTGCTTCTTGAGTGATCCATATATAATATTCACCAATATCACTACTTAATACTAATCTGAGACTAATTTTCAGTTAGACAAGTTTTTTTTTTTTTACAAATGATCATGTATTTCTTGATTTCTAAGGAAAAACCAGTAAAATAAAAACTATACTTAATTATTTTTAAAATAGTTAAATTACAAAGTCTAGTTGTTGGAGTTATATTGCTATGTTAAAAGAAACCAAAGCAAAAAATATGTTATAATTTTCATACATTAAAACTTCAATGCTACAGCATTTAAGAGTATCTTGGTAGCGTATATTCTGAAAAAAAGTGAGGTTAGAACATGAGGTGGTTATGGATGATACTGACTATCAGAATTTATCATGGTATTTGAATTAGTATGTACATACATATTTCTTATTTTACCTGATGCATGTTAAGAGTCAACCGACCTTATGACAGTTTAAAATAATAGACAAAACACCTCAGAAATAAGCTCAGAATTATGTAGCCTGAGGCATGCACAATTTCCTGTACTGTCAAGTAAAATGAATATGAAGTGTATCCTTAATAAGCGGAAACAAAAACTGATAGCCCTTACAAACAGGGAATTCTCTTAAGCTTTATATATATATGAAAAATCTATCAACACAGTTCTTCTATTTAAGAGAAATTGATGGTTTAAGTAAACTGTATTTATATGACCATCAATTCTCTTTATAAAGATCTTCAACTGGGAAATTTTTGTACCTGTTAATCAGTTCCAAGACACAGTTGAGGGAGTTGGTATTGACGCCTAAACCAGTCCACAGGTTTCATGGGTAGAGAGACTATACGATGTTTGTTAGCTTGCAAGTTGGTAATAAGCATCCAAGATGAGCTAGCTGTGTGTTAGGTAACTCTGGGTTTGTATAACTGAATATAGAATGCACACAAAATGACAGAGAAAATGAGACATATTTTTTACTATACCAGTGAGAGATATATATCTCTCACTATCAAAGAAGTCTTTGTGCAACAACACTTGACTTGGGATTTAAAAGCATTTGGACAGATGAAAGTAGAGGGAAGAGGAGAAGGCATTCTAAGAATAACAATGTATAGATATGAAAAGTGGTGGAATAAGCATGGAATATATGGGGACAACATTCATAAGTTATTCCTATATAACATCCCACCTCTCTACCCAAAACAAAGGTATTTTGTCCCTTTGATTGCCCAGAATTGGCTTGCCCAAATTGTTCCAGTGATTCTGCTTATGTGGGCCAGGCATGGTGGATCTCAATTGGACTTGCTGGTAGTTGGGCTGCAGTCAGCTAGAAAGTCAGCTGGGGACCAGATGGCTCAGTATTCTTACATGTAAGGCTCACTGGATGGTTGTTGGTTGCCTATTGGGCTAAAGTGTCTCAGCTTGTATCTCCACTCTATCTCTTATGCTCCAGCTGACTAAGATACTTTCCTCCTTCCCTGGAAGAGGTATAAAAGAGTAAGAACAAAAGCATGCCAAGGTCTCTTGAGCTCTAGACTCTAACATGACACATAAGTATTTTTGTTACTATTGCTCAACATATATCACAAAGTCAGCCCCGGTTCAAAAGGCAGGATATAGACTTTGCCTGTTAATTGGAGAAGTGCAAATTCACATTATAAAAAGCAGTTATTTTTTGCAAACAATCTTCCATATGGGCCAACCTCACTGAAGTACAAAAGTGGTAAACATATTAGAAATTAGTATAAATACCTCTTTAGGAAGATTAGGTTGGCAAGAATTGACACCCAAATTTGAGAAGAATGACTGAAGGAGGTAGGCGGTTGCATCAGTTTTTCGGGAAAGAAATATAAGATGCATTCCTTAGTCTGTTTCTGTTACTATAGCAAAACACCATAAGACTGGGTGGCTTATAAACAACAGAAGTTGTTTCTATACTGGAGACTAGATTGCCCAAGACCAAGATACCAGCATGCTCACATTCTGGTGAAGGTCTTCTTTCTGGTTCACAGCCATTGCTTCTCACTGTGTCCTCAGACAGTGGAAGTGGTTGAAAGTTCAGTGGTGTTTCTTTTATAAAGTGTGAATCCCAAACATGAGGATTTCACCCTGATGATCTAAGCTCCTCCGAAAGGTCTCACCTCTTAGAACAATCAGGATGAGGCATATGATTTCAATATGAGTTTTAGGGAGACAAAAATACATAGACCATTAATAGTAGGTTAGGCCAAGAATAAAGGCAAGTATTGTAGAGGCAGTATTGTAAGCATTTTTGTTTGTTAAGAGTAACCACCAAGTAATTGGTTCACTCAATTTAAGGACGCCCCCATCCTTAGAAAATATTTGGAGACATTTTTGAATGGGTCTTGGTCACACCTGTACCTTTCTGAACTGTTTCTTCCTGTTCATCTTTTTGGGCTGCAGCCTGTCCTTGGACTTAGTTGGGTCATGAGTACACAGCATTGTGCTGAATGCCCCAAACAGCAACATATCCAGCAAATCTGCTGGTGTGAGCACTTCAGGTGCACATTCATCAGCATTCGGCTGTTCAACAACTGAAAGATTTTTTTAATGATGTTTGCAATCTCTTGAGCTAAAAGAGTTTCCCGGAAGATTTGAAACAAATAACCAAGCTTGATTTCTTGGATCCTGTTTACAAGCTCAAATATGTTTACTTTCAAACTGGACCTGTTAAGCACCCCTCTTTATTCTTGTGTTGATGGGACTCACAACTTGATCGTATCAACTCTGACCTGCTAAACATCATTATATATTAACCTTCAGTCTACTTAGAGTAATAAATTATGGTGCTCCTGCTTCTAGCTATTCCAGGTACCCAATCAGGTTAAAAAGGAAAAGTATAAATATCTTAAGATGTACACATCAGCTAAATTCCATAAGAATTCTACAAAACAAAACAAATACCATACTGTCTTTTAAAAGTACATTATTTCTTGCTGAAGTCCAAGGAAAAAAATAGTAATTGGGTTAGATCTTGAAAGAACTTATGAGGTCAGTCTGAGAATGCTTGTCTTAGGAGAGAAAAATCATTTAATACCAAGTAAAGATTTCAGATACTCATCATACTTCCCAAATTGATTAAAAAATTTATTGCTTTAATAACTCAAAGTTCAATTGTTATTACCTACCCTGATACTCATTTCAAATGGCCACACTGTTTTGTGCTAATGATTTTGCTTTTCCAAAGACTTGTAAATCTTCTATGCAAAGATTTAATTGCTTCATATGAAGGAAAGAGGAGAGAATGAAAATGCCTAGTGTGAAGTTCCAGAAAAACAAAGCATTTATCTCTATTTCTGTCTGTTGAGATGTTTTAAGGTTAATAATTGGGAATTGCTCATTTTAAAGCCACCTTGCATTTAAAAAAGACACATGCTTCCTGCTGATAGGATTTTCAGCCTGCCTAGAATTTATTATAATTTTATGAGAGAAAAATCTTAATAGCTCAGCAATCAAATACATTATAAAATAATTTTAGAAAACCTAAGTATTTATAATTTTTCTAATTGTTCCTTATAAATTTCACTTTCCCCTCTTGTACAGTTATGTTATCAGGATTTGGAATTTTAAATTGCAGCTTTCATTCATTTTACAACAGTATGAAGAATGTTTTATCTTTCCTGGGAATTATTTCCAGAGGTAATAAGAACAGTCATCTGTTATACAGTCTGCATTTCTTAAGTTATTTTTTGTGCTTTTTGTTGTCAGCTTAGCAAAATTAATTAGATTAATTCCCTAAATTCTAGAGAATATTATTAGATATCAATTAAGCATTCACAAATGGTTATTTTATATACAAGTTTATGAACTAATTTTAAAAGGAAGTAAACCCATCTAGGTTAATATATTTTAATGCTTAGACTTTATAAAACACTCTAATATCTATTAATGCTGTCATTATTTTTGTAGGAATCCAGTGAAAAGCCATTTATATATATTTCAAATAAAATATTAGCTGACTTTAAGTATTTTTTGGTCTGTTTCCCTACACATTACACATTACTTGAACAGCAACTTTTGTAATTATCACTCCTTCTAACAATGCACCAAGAACCTCCTTTTCTAGATCTCTGCATCATCTCTATTCAACAAGCAGGTGAGAAGTGTACCGGGTCCTGGTACACTCAGAAAAAGAACAAACCACTAAACCAAAAAAGAAAATTATATACCCCAGATTGGTTGTCAGTTCTAATGCCTTACTAGATGCCCAGTGATTTTATGCTTTTATTACTTTTTAAATTATTTTTTGAAATAATGTTTAACTTTTTAAAAAAAGATTTATTTATGCAGACAAGAACAGGGGTACAGGCCAGAAGAACAGAGGTTGAGAAAATTCTCCAGAGACAGAGTAGGGAACAGAACAGGCAGGTAAAAATGAAATACACTCTTGAGGGGAGTAGTGGGTGAGATAGGAGAGATCTGTTGGACCACGTGGGTCACCTCCCTGGCCAGGGATTGAACTCATGCTGCAGTGGCTGTGGATTAACCCCTTGCACCACTAGGAAGGCCCCAATAATGTTTAACTCTTAAAACTTGTGGTACATGACATTTCTCCAAGTTACTGAAATCAAGCAAATGGAATATGAACAAAAGTTATGAAACCCGTTCTAGGTTTATCAGAAATCCCCATTACATGCTTCTCACCTGCTTGTTGAATGGAGATGATGCAGAGAGCTAGAAAAGGAGGTTCTTGGTGCATTGTTAGGAGAAGTGATATTTACAAAAGTTGCTGGTCAAGTAATGTGTAAATGATAAAACTTTGTCAAAACACTGGAATTTGACAGTTGATTTTTAAAATAGGAGTTAGCCTATTCAAACTAATATACTTATTAATCTTTTTTTTTTTTTTCAATCTCCCAACTTCCCCTCCACACACACACATTTCATCTATATTTTTCTTTTGGGTCAACTATCTTTGTATGCACACATACACACATTTATAGTTTCCTTTTTTATCACTATAGATAAATAATTCCATAGATTTCTGTCCTATTTTAATTCTGAAGAGTTGTTTGTTGATTATTTCTACTCATCTTTTCATGAAGACACAGTATCTTCTTTTTCTTTTCTAAGAGAGTTGACCCCTTTATCATCATGTATTGTTCTTTATCCCTGACAACTTTCTTTGTTTTGAAGTTTGCTCTGTCTGAAATTAATATAACTATTCCTACTTTGATTAATATTTGCAAGGTATTTCCTCTATCCATTTACTTTTAATCTATACAAATCTTTATCTTTAAAGTTGGTTTCTCATGGACAACATATTGTTGGATCTTGTTTTTTGCTCCACTCTGACAATCTATGTCTAAATTACTACATTTAGACCACCGATATTCAAACTGATTAGTCATATAGCTGAATTAATATCTGCCATATTTGTTACTACTTTCTATTTGTTGGTCTTTTCTTCTTACCATTTTTGTCTTCCACTCTTGTTCTGCACTTTGTGACTTAATCGAGCATTTTATATGATTGTTTCTTCTCTTCTTTCTTAGTATATTGGTTATACTTTCTAAAAACCTTTAGTGGTTATCATAGTTTACAATATACATTTACAGCTAATCTGAGTTCATTTTTAAGAAAATTATACTACTCATGGGTAATGTGAGTACCTTATAATAACAAAATAATTCTAATTCCTTCCTCACATCCTTTATAGTCTCACTGTCACTCATTTATTTTCAGCAATATTAAATATATGTGAATATGATTATCTATAAGGATACACAATCAAATATACTGTTGGCAGTATTTTGAACAAACTTATTTGTCATAAAAATAAGAAAAATTTTCAAAATAAAATAATTTTCCTTCACTTATTCCTTCTTTGATGCAGTTGCTTTATGTAAATCTGAGTTTTTGACCTATATTACTTTTCTTCTTCCTAAGGAACTTCTTTTAACATTTCTTGTATACTGTAACAGGAGGGATCAAGTTTTGTCTGAGAAAGTTTTGATTTCTCCTTCACCTCTGACAGATCATTTTTAGGGTGCAGAATTTATTTTCTCTCAATACCTTGAATATTTCACTCTACTCTCCTCTGGCTCTCATGATTTTTGAAGGGATTGAGTGTAATTTTTATCTTTTTTCATTCCTCTACATGGAAGGTAGTTTTCCCTCCCCACCTTCCTGCCCCCTGCTTATTTTGAGATTTCTTTCTTTTTGACTTCCTGTAATGTGTCTACACATAGGGTTCCCCATTCCTCAGTCCCCACCACCACCATTTTTCCAGCTCGGTGTTCTTTGAAGTTCCTGGTTCTGTGGTTTGGTATCTAATATTAATTTGGGGAAATTCTCAGTTGCTACTGTTTTAAACATTTTGTTGTTGTTGTTCCTTTCTTTTTTCCCTTCTGGCATTCCTACTAATGTATGTCAACTCTTTGAAATTGTCCCACCATCCTTGGATAGTATATTATTCCCCCCCACCTTTGTTTTTTTTCTGTTTTTGAGGTTTCCACTGAGATAACTGTAGGCTCAGAGATTCTTTCCTTGGTTATGTCCAGTCTAGTAGTAGCCTACTAAAGGCTTTATGTTATAGTGGTTTTTGTCTCAAAAATTTTTTAAAAATTCTTTCTTAGGATTTCTATCTATTTTTCCATTGCCAGTGTGTACTCAGATGTTTTCTACCTTACCCATAATTATTCTACCTTAGCCATAATTATTTTTAATTCCCAGTCAGATAATTCTAAAATCCATCATGTCTGTTTCTGATATTTCAAATTGTCTCTTCAAATTAATTTTTTTGGTCTTTGATATACCTTTAATTTTTCCTTGATAGCCAGGTAAAAGGAACTACTGTAAAATAGATGTTGCTAATGTGGTGATGTGTATGTGAGGAGAGCCAGAATTGTAGAGTCCAATGGTTGGGTCTCAGTTTTTGAGTGAACCTATGACTCTGGACTGAATTATATTTGCTAATGTATTTTGTTAAAGATTAGTTTGCAATATTTATGAAGGATGTTGATCTTCAGTTTTCTTATTTTATACTTTGTCTTGTTTTGGTATCAGAGTAATATTAGTTTTCTAAAATGAATTAAAAACTGTCATTTGCTCTTTATTTTCTGGAAGATTATGCACAGAATTGCTATTAATTCTTCTGTAAACTTTTGGTAGAATTCTCCAGTAGAATCAGCCAGAATTGGATAATTCTTTTTTGGTAGTTTTAAAAATTGTGATTTCAATTTCCTTAATAGTTACACAGCTATCCAATTATCTTTCATATGAGTGAATAGTGGTAATTTGTGTTTGAAGAATTGGTCCATTTCCTCTAAACTGTCAAATTTATGTACACAGAGCTATGTTTAGTAGTTCCTTATTATCTTAGCTATCTGCAGCATTTTTAGGAATAGTTTCTCATTCATTAATAATATTGGTCATTTTTTTTCTTTGTCAATATACTAGAGGTTTGTCAATGTTATTGATACTTCCAAAGCAGCAGCTCTTGAGTCTTTTGAGTTCCTTTACTGTCTTATTTTAAATTACATTGACTTTTTCCTTTATTACTTTCTTCTTTCTGCCTACTTTGGGTTTATTTTACTCCTCTTTTTCCAGATTTATGAAGTGGCAAATTATATTATTGACTTGAGAATGCTCTTCTTTGCCTAGTTTCTTGAATCAGTAGTTTATGTCTCTGCCAAATTTAGGCAATTTTCAGTCGTATTTCTCTGAGCACTTTTTTCAGTTTCATCCATTTCTCCCCCGGCCCGTTCTTCTCCTTTAGGATTTAGCAGACACAAATATTAGATCTTTTGCTGTGATACCACAGGTCTCTGAGGCTTTCTGTTAATTTTATTGCTTAGTCTATTTTCTATTGTTTAAACTGGGTCATTTCTATTCTGTTTTCTAGTTCACTTAATCTTTTCTCTGTTGTCTCCATTTTGCATTTGTGCCTACTTTATTTTGGTGATTATATTTTGCAATTCTGAAGATTCCATTTGATTCTTTCTTACATCTTCTATTTATTTGTTGAAATTTCTATTTTTCATTCATTTCAAGAGTAATTATTCATTGAAATATTCTTATGATGGCTGCTTTAATGTTTAGAAGTATTAGATGATTTAAACATTTCATCATCTCAAAATTGGCATCTATTAATGGTTGGATTTTATTAATTCAGTTTAAGATCTTCCTTGTTCTTAGTATGATGAATGATTTTCAGTGGAAATTTGGACATCTTTGTATTTTGTTAGGAGATTACACATCGTATTTAAGCCTTTTAAGACTCTGGATTTTATTGAAGCCTGCCTTTCGTTGATACTACTCTTTCAGGGAAATGAAGGTACATCCTTACTGCCAGGTCAGAAGCAGCCTCTATAGCTACTCAAAGCCTGTTGACACCAGGTGGTAGGATCCGCCTTAGTGTTGAAAAAGTGGGGTTTTTGGCTCCCTTTGTGATCTTCACTGATGTTGCTATGAGGATGGTCTTGTTACTGATGGTTAATGGTGAAAAGTTCTAATTCTCTTTTAGCTTTCCTTTGATACCACCTTAGGAAGGAGGGAGTGGGACATCTTATTATTGATGTAACTAAACTCCTTGGTAGTCTCCAGTGATTCTGTTGCAGGAGGGAGTTCATAACTCATTAGCAGGGATGAATGTTCTTGCTTTCTACTTGGTCATGTGGTGACAATGGAACATCTTACAAAAATGTATGAGTGGAAGTCTCAAATTCTCATTTCATTCAACTTTTGTTAACTTGAATGGGGGTAGAGCCAGTCTTTTCTGTGGCACATGGTTTTTATTGTTTAAAAGTTTCCCAGCTTATTTGGCTGCTCTTTTTCTGGTCGTTGTTTTAGTTTTTCTTCCTTGCCCCACTGTAATTTCCTTATTGTTGGCTTTTTCAACTCTATGTCTGGGTTACATGATGCTAAAAGAAAATGGAGGGAAATGGAAATGTGTCTTTTCTCATGTCCCAAAGGCTCTTGGTGGTCTGTCTTTACTCCACTTTTAATACCTCTTTATGTTTGTCTTATATATAAAAACCAGGATATTAAAGTTGTATTTAATAGGACAAATAGGGAAACAATGTCCACTCTATCTTCTCAGTAGCAAACTTCAGTAATTCAATTTTAAGATGAGGACACTGAAACCTTGGGTAAGTATTCATAGCTGATCCATGACTAAAGTGTATCCCTCAACTCTGTTTAGTACTCTTACCATTGTAGAACTGAAATTCAGGCAACTGTGATAGTGTAGCCACAGTGTCATGAGAACCCTGTATGTATTCCCACTGCCTCCCAACCAGTTTTTTTTTCCCCATTCTTTCAAAACCTTTGTTTTAACTACCTTATCATATTGCTAGTGTCCAGTGGTGGGTACTGAATTCCCATATATGAGGCGCTTTAAAGCAATATATGAATTTAAGGGAGGTCTTAAGGACTTAAAGCTATCACCTAGAAAATATTCTGTTTTCACTTAATTATGTATTTTTGGAAGTAGATTGTGGAAATCTGATGGAAATAGGAGTAAATCACCTCAAGCAATCCAAATACCATCCGCCTTGTATTAAACTACAATGAAAATACATTGATATGGTAGCTTCTGTTAGTTTTTTTTTTTTAAAGATTTTTATTTATTTATGCATACAAGAGCTGGGGTACAGGCCAGAGGTGTGGGGGGGGGGGTGAGAGGATTCACCACAGAGAGCAGGGA
>JAGFMF010011574.1:3446053-3463796 GCA_019455555.1 Galemys pyrenaicus | reverse complement strand
CGGAAGTACACTGCTGAGGGGAGCAGCGGGCACAGCAGGAGAGGTCCGCCACGCCATGTGGGTCCCCTCCCTGGCCGGCAGCAGGGATCGAACTCGTGCGGCAATGGCTGCGGTCTGCTTCATAGTGCGTTGCTCAACCCACTGCGCCACCAGGGAGGCCCAGCTTCTGTTAGTTTTAATTAATTTAGAACAAAGGTTCTGAAGAATATTTTATTTAATATAAATCTGAGGTTATCTTTGGCATTATAAGACCAAAGAAGAATTTAATAAATATATTTGCTTATTTCCTCCCTACTGTTGGCATCAGGTACACATCCATATTCACAAAAAAGCAGAATCTGTCATTTCTGAGTTCCACTTATCCTTGTTAAGTCTCAAGTATCAAAATTGATTTTTTAAAATGCTCTTTTGAAAAACAGCAGAGATAAGATTCAAGGATGCTTACACTTAGAAAAGGATTATTTATTAAGGAAAAGACTTGTCCTTTGAAAATTATTATCATAATTATCACTAAGAACCCAATTCTATATTCTTATTAAGGCAAAATCCCTATTGAGGCTCATTCAAGAAGGATGTTGATTGCAGTGGGATATCTGTCTGAATAGGGCTTAGTAATGGGTTTTGAAATGCCACTCAGAGAAATCAGTGGGGCAGAGGCTATTCCCTGGCCAGTCACAATACATTTACTTGTTTGTTTTCAATTGCAAAGGTTTTTACATCATTCCTGCAGATATAATTGTTCTGGATAACTCTAGAGCAATATTTAGGACCCAAGGGAAAAATGCATTAGAACAGAGAAAAAAATAGAAATCCACAGAATCAGATGAACAGTTGGATATAAGGGTTATTGAGTCATATTCTCTCAGAGTTAAAAAGGCTTGTGACCCAACTGACACTGATGAGTAATTCTACTCTACAGTCACCTTGCCATATTTTCGTGTCTCAGGCCAGTAAAATTGGACATCTATGCAGACTGCCCACTTCAGTCCCCATCTGCAGACTTCCCTGTCTTTATTTATTGGACTTGTCTTTATTCTTTGGGGGCATGCAAGGGTTTGTGAGTAAATAATGAGAATGCAATTTAGTTTTCAATCATTTGAAAACATTAAAAACTTCAATACAATAGGCACTTGACATTTTGAAAGGCTACATTCCAAAACTTTTAATATTCTCCAGACATGAAAATATTGCTATAGATCATAATTTCTTCCCTAAAGTGCATCGAGTCTGAAGTAGCGAATGACAGCAATCCATGGCTGAGTTTTCAGATGTTAAGCAGTTGACTAGTTTCACTCGCTTGTCAAGAATTTTATAGAACATATTAACTATGTAATTGTTCTTACATCATTCATTTATTCATTCCTTTACTCACTGTACAAATATTTATTAAATGTCTAATATGCAAATAGTTCTGTACTAGACTCTGGACAATTAGTAAAATAAATATAACCCCTGTTCTTAGGATGTTAGCAGTTTAGTTAGAAGTGGCAGTCAATAGATAAGTAAACAAGAAAAAATAAGGTTAAAGATAGACCAAAGGGAACATGGGGGTGGGGGGGTGGAGGGAGAGGAGGGCAAAGATGGGGAGGAGGGCATAAATAGCACAAAGGACTGAGGTGATGGTGCAAGGGTGAAATGGTGGTGGGAACTCCTTGGGGACTACAAATGTCAAATACAATTAAATAAATCTAATTAAAATTTTAAAAAACTAAAATAAATAAAATTTAATAGACAAAAAAAAATGCAAATAATGATCAGTTTGTTTGAAGGAAACAGAGTAATACCTGTACCTGTAGACAGAAGCTTACTCCAAACTAATAGCCAGAGAAGATCTCCCTGAGGAGTGGTATTTAAGCTGAGAATTGGAAGAGTCTTATCTGCAAAAAGCCTGGGGATGTTTATTCCCAATAGATGAACAGTGAAAACATGAGAATCTGATAGGTTGAAAGAGGTCAATGTGCCTGGGGAGCAGTAAGAAATGTGTGGGGATAGGAGGTGAGTTAATGGGGTCTTTGTAGATAATTTATCTCAGTCTGTTAAGACTGCTGTAACAGAATAACATAAACTGGGTAACTTTTAAAAGCATACCCTTTTTTTCCCTTACAGTTCTGAAGGCCAGGAAGTCCAAATCAAAGTGCCATAAGATTCAGCATCATGTGAAAATTCAATTCATGGTTTCTTCTTCTCGTTCTGTCTTCACATGGAAAACAGGACAAGAGAACTCTCTAGAGTCTTTTTTTGTAAGGACACTAACTAATCTCATTCATAAGAGTTCCACCTTCATAACTTAAATTACTTTCTAAAGGCCCACTTCCTATGCTATCACATTAGGGGTTAAGATTTCAACATATAAACATAGAAGTAGCAAGATAGTTCATGTTCACGAAATGGAAGAATTTGACATTGTCAAAATGGCTATCTTACTCATTATATATGGACTTAATATAATTTCTATCAAAATTCAATGGCATTCTTCAAGGAAATAGAGCAAACATTGCTGACATTCATATGAAACTATGAAAACACCGAGTAGCCAAAGAAATCCTGAAGGGGGAAAAATTGAATGAAAGTATTATAATCCTAAACTACAAATTATATTGCAAAGCTATATTTATCAAAACAGTATGGTGTTTGAGAAAATATACATACATATCAATGAAATAGAATTGAGAGATCAGAAATAAACCACACTTTTATGAATGGTTAATTTATGACAAAGGAGTCAATAGAATACAATGGAGAAAGGAAAAGTTTCTTCAACAGATGGTGTTGGGAAAAACAGCCACATGCAAAAGAATGGAGCTAGACCCTATCTCACTTCATACGCAAGGATTAATTAAAGATTGATTAAAGACTGGAACATAAGATCTGAATACATAAAAATACATAGAAAAAATACATAAGCAAAACATTCCATGACATTGGGTTTAGGGATGTCCTTGGAAACTTAACTTTAATGGCTGGAGAAACAGAAGCAAATATAAATGAACAGAATTACATAAAACTAAAAAACCTTTGCAAGGAAAGAGAACTATCATTAAAATGAAAATGCACTTCACCAAATGGGAGAAAACCTTTGCACATCCTATATCCAACAAGGGGTGAGTATATAAGAGCTACAGAGAACTCATACTATTCAACAATAAAACAAACTGGACAAAAGAACAAAGAGAATTCTTCAAAGATGACTATAGGCACGTGAAAATGCTCATCATCACTCATCTCTAGGGAAATGTAAATCAAAGCCATGAATTACACCACTTCACACCACTGATAATGACTCAAATAAAAAAAACCAGACAGGAGTGTTAAAGATATGGAGAAAAATGTATCTTATACACTTTGGGTGGGAATGTAAACTGGTCCGACTGCTACAGAAAATATTATGGAAGTTTCTCAAAATATTAAAAATGGACTCAGAAATCCCATTTCTACACACACACATATATGAATATGTATATATATGAAAAATATAAAAATACTAATTTTATATATACAATGGAAGACTACTCAGCTATAAAAAGAATAAAACCTTGGGGCCTCCCCAGTGGCACAAGGAGTTAAGCACCACACTATGAAGCATCTGCAGCCACTGCAGCATGAGTTTGATCCCTGGCTAGGGAAGGTGACCCACATGGGACAACAGACCTCTCCTGCCTTGCCCACTACTCCCCTCATCAGTGTATTTCAGTTCATCTGCCTGTTATATCCCCCACTCTCTCTCTGGTCAATCCTCTCACCACCACCTCCCCACAAATATCTCTGGCATGTACCCCAGTTCTATGCATAAATAAATTAATCTTTTTTAAAAAAGAATAAAACCTTGCCATTTATGACAATGTGGGTGGAGCTGTAGGGGATTATGGTAAGCTAAGTAACTCACAAGCAGAAAGACAAATATTGGATGCTTTCACTCATATGTGGACTATAAAGAAACAAAGCAAAGGAATGAACAAAAAACAAATCCTTGGAATCTGACCATAGTACTGAGGTAACCAGAGGGAAATAGGCAGAGCAAAGAGTGGAGGGCAACCAATGGCCTATGGAGCATTATTGGTATTTTGGTGGTGGGAATGGTGTAGTAAAATACATTTAAAGAGGGTGAAATTATACTTCTAAGACATGCAGTGTTGTAAATCAAATTTACCTCAAAAACAAAATAATAAATACAATTTTTAGTATAAATATCATTTTTAAAAGACCTCAACATATGAATTAGGCGTAGGGGTGGGGAACACAAGGGGTTTAGGTATTATTTTTCTACAGTAAAGTCATTAGAAAAATTTTAGTACAAAAATGACATGTTCATAGATCAGGTCAAATTTGTAGCAACCCAGAGTAGTTAATTTTGCAATAGGGTACAGATTCTTCTTTTTAATTCTAAGGGAAGGCAATTAGTAACAGTTTATGATATGTAAAGGTTACTTTTTTATTGTTGTTGTGAGAAAAACTGGTTGGAGGAGACACTAGTTTCAGCTGCCGCAGCAATGTCAACAAAATACACTTTGTGAGACAGTGGCTTAGACTGGGGTGACAGTGGTAAAAATGCTGGAAAGATTTGACATGCCATTTCAATATAGCAGCAACAGAGACATTATGTAGATGTCAGGTAGAGGAGTAGATGTGGTGTCAGTTGCTGGAGTGGAAGCACTGGTGTACTGTGCACTGGGATGCTGTGGGTGGTGCTAGTGTAGTTTTGGATTGACTTGCTGCATTTGAGATACTGGCAAACATCTGAGAGGGCAGGGTTGGTAGATATCTGCAAAACAGAATTCAGAAGAAAGGGTTTGGAGAGTAAAGTTGGCATTCAGAACATAGTGATGGAATTGGCAGCCTTGGGAAATGAAGAGATTACCTAGAGAGAGAGAATGAAATGAAAAGAGGGCTTATGACTGAAATAAATATCAACAAGTAGAGGTCAAAGAGAGAAAGAGGGGTCTGCAAAAAAAGAAAATACATTGAGGTTTTGAGTACACAATGGTGTTCACCATAAGTGAAGGGGGACATGGGGTGGGTAAATTAGATAAGGGACACAACTATATAGTGTTGTATAGAAATTAGACTTTTGGGTAAGAATCATAATGGAGATCATACAGATGTTAAATTACAACCTGTATACCTGGTACCTATATGATGTTATTAAAAAAATGCTACTTCAATTAAAATTAAAAAAAAATTTGCATGTGATGGCACAGGAGACCTCTCCTGCTTCGCCCGCTGCTCACTTCAGCAATATATTTCAGTGGATCTGCCTGTTCTGCTCCCCACTCTGTCTCTGGTGAATCCTCTCATGTCCCATGACTCTAGCCTGTACCCCAGCTCTTGTATGCATAAATAAATCTTTTTTTTTTTTTAAAAAACTTACATGTGAGTCTGAACAAGACTTCATAGAGAAAGAAGGAAAACCAAGGCAGTGTGGAGTTAATTAAGCAAAAAGTTGAGGGGAGGAAAAGAAGAGAAGGATGAAGTATCTACTGTATTGAAGGCAGGATTAGCTCCTGAGTTTAAAAAAGCATAAATCTTAAATCAAAATTAGATATTTTTAAGATTGTAGTTATTTCACATGTGTTTTACCTATTAGCATGTTTCTCCTGCTCATCGGCAGAAATGATGACTGCTATCTGAGTTGTGGACACTGTCAAATCACATACATGAACAAAAAATCTCTCTCTTTGTAATGAATTTTGATTCTCCTTGAATTCTCTGTATAATAGCTATAATTCTCTTCATTTTTCTATCATATACAGAATCTATAATCTTCTGAAGTCTCCACTTTCCAAATGTAAAGTTACTTTGAAAATTATCCATGTTCATTTAAAACCATTAGCTCTTCACCTTCAATGTATTTGAATTGTCATGTGGTAGGAGCCTTGAAATACTAAGCTTATCGAAAAGTTAGGACAAGTTTTCCCTAGAGGGTGAAGAGTAGTTTTAAATTCAAAGTGGGAAAAAAAAATTCCATATCTTAAAATAGAAGCAAATTTTTTTTTCTGTTTCACATTCTCTCAAGATATCCACAATTCTTTTTAAACTCTCTATTTATTATTAAATACAAGCAATTTAGCTCCTTTGTAAGGTTATGCAAATAACTCATCCAGAATTAGCATTTAACATGCAGTTCTTATATCCACACAAATGTTTTGTATAAAGTTGTTTTAAAAAGATTCAAATCTTTATAATTAGGAAGGGAAAATATATTAATACGAATAAAGGGATACTCTGCTAATCTCCCATATGTAAATTACCATATAATTTCCATCAATTACTTTAGAAGCAACAGAACAATGGAACTTTTATTCTCCAATATTGCTTGCTGTCTCTCTTCTTCTCCTGCTAGAAGGTATGTGCTTATATATATATATATATCTAAGGAAATTGACAGGGAATGTTAAATAGTTATGTGAGAGAGAGTCAGTTGGTAACTTGTGAGTAGGATTGAAGTCAATATTCTGCTCTAGCAGCCTGGGAGACAGACTAGTGTAGACACCTGAGTTCTCATTTCAATTGGTGTTTTTCCTTACTCTCTTTTCTAATAGGATGGGGTCCACCCTTGCTCACAGGATCCCTTTCTTCTATCTCTGCACACCCTCCCAATTTTTCATATATGACATTATTGTAAAAAGTAGGGGACAATTTTATACTTTCATTGAAGAACTTCCTTCTTGCTTTAGTCTCTCGCTTGGCCATTGGGGAAAAGAATCAAGCAGGCCACATGTAGAAATTAGTCAACAGTATAGTGCTGATGAGATTTTTTTAACCTCACTTTCTTTGTAAGATTCCTGGACCCAGTTCCAATGTGAGTGTGTGTGGAGGGTTTCCCATGCCAACAAACCATTCTTGAACACCAGCAGGGTGTGGGAGAATTGAACTCAACGCTTTCCAGAGATAGCATCAAATTACTCAGGTGAAGGCCTCAGTAGCCCAAGATTGGCTTCCATTTTAGAGGCTAATTACAAGGCCAGGCTGTTAGTTATGCTTTTGAATAACTGGTTACATATTGGAGGTTCCCCCAACCCACTTGTTAGGCTTCAGGTGCATGCTACAGGCCAGCATTGTTACTTGTGCTTCTGAATGACTGGCTATAAATCAAAGATTCCCATGACTCTCAGTTTCAACTAATTTGCTAGAAAGGCTCAAAGATAAAAAACAAAACAAAATACTATTATGCTCTAGATTGATGATGTTTTACAGAGGATATAATTCAGTAACAGTCAAATGGAAGAGAAGCACAGGGCAAAGTATGGGGGAAAGGTTCAGAGCTTCCATTGTTCTTCTTTCTCCCCAAATCTCTAGGTATTCACCATCCTCAAAGGTCTCTGAAGTCCCTCTGGGCTTTCAATGAAAGCTTTATTACATAAACGTGGTTGATTAAATCACTGACCATGGCAAATGAGTTAGTCTCTAGTCACTCTCTGCTTCCCAAAGACCTGGAGTTAGGACTGAAAACTCCAACACTCTCATCACAACATTGGTTCCCCTGGCAACCTTCCTTTATCCTTGGGTGCTTCTCCAAAAGTCACTTCATTAACATAACAGGAAACACCTTTGTCAAGCTTACCAATTAGGAAATTCTAAGGTTTTGAGGAGCGATGAGCCAGGAACTATGGATGAAGACCAAAATAAATTTGGTCATCTGAATGACCAAGTTTGTATATTTTTTATCTTCTAAATCTCAATGACTATGTATATATTTGTTATAAATTATAATGTCGCACTCACCTTATGGAGCTTGCCTATTCTCTTTTAAGGTTCCATTAGTTGAACATAATTAGGTGAACTCATATGATGAAGGATTCAAGAGCAAAACTGACACAAAACCATCAAAAGGATTACATTGGACCTGGAAGTAAAAAGCAGATCTTGGAAGAGACTTGAAGTATGGAACAGCTTTAAATAAGTCCCTTAAAGTTGCAAAAGCATAACATTAGGAAGAATGAGTGAAATGTATAAAAATAGCAATATTTTTAAAAAAACAAAACATTTAGTAAACCATTATGTACCAAACAGAGAACTGGCCAACTGGACACAAGATAGATTTTTTTTTTTTTAAAAAAAAGCATTTATTCCCTTCAGGGAAGTTGCAATTCAGTGTGGAAATAAACACACAATCAAACAGTGATAATAGGTCATGATAAATGCAACCATAAAGATATGTATAGTATTCAACTAGAGGAAGGCCATTCTTACCTGCTCGGGATGCCAAGGAAAGCTTGAATAATAGTCTACTTTTCTCCATGCACACTGACACCATCTCATCCAGAACTCCATTATTTCTCAACTAAACTTCTCAAACTGTCTCAGGGCTGATCTTCTGGCCTCCACCATTGCTGTTTCCCCTTTCATCCACATAGCAACCAGAGTTCATTTTCTAAAAAGGAAACCCAATCAAGTCATTTTCCCACTAAAAAGCCTTCAGCAACTTTTCATTATCCTCAATCTGATCTCTGCTTCCACCTCTTAAGTTTTCTATCATTGCTTTCCACCTTAGTTCTGGTTTTAAAGAACTATCTCCCAGGCCTCCCTGGTGGCACAGTGGATTAAGCAACGCACTATGACGTAAACCACAGCCACTGCAGCACAAGTTCGATCCCGGCCGCCCTTCAGGAAGGGACCCACAAGGCATAGCAGACCTCTCCTGCCTCACCCGCTGTCCCCACAGCAGTTATTTCAGTCAGTATGCCTGTTCTGCTCCCTGCTTTGTCTCTAGTGAATCCTCTCACTGCCCTGGACTCTGGCCTGTACCCCAGCTCTTGTACCCATAAGTAAATAAATATTAAAAAAAAAGACCTACTTCCCATTCCTAAGAAATCATTTCTTTCTAACCCCTGAGCCTCTTGTGCTCCCTTTACTGAAACAACTTCCCTGCCCTCAGAATGCATACATATAGACACACAAAAAGAATCTTTACCCCCCCCCCAACCTTTCATACACACATACACACAGAGTTAGCCTTATTAACTCATATTCTTCTCTTGGTCCACCATGAACAAGATTCACTACTCTCCTCGTGGGGAAGCACACTCTCTATGCAACTTAATGAGCTCATCACACTGTATTGTGCTTGGCTATTCACTTTTCTTTTTCACTAGAAGAAAAGTTCCTTGAGTTTAGAGATCTTATTCATCATTGTATTCCCAGATGCTAACACAGGTCCAGCTTATCAGAGAGAATGACTAGGTTTTGTTTTTTAATGGATGAGTGAAGAAACTTTTGAATAATGCCATCCAGAAATGTGAGGGGGTAAGACCTTGTCTCTGTCCATGTGCATATATGGTGTACACATCTCCATGAAGTGACTGTTAGGAAAACTTTGAAAGTTTCTAAAACACTATAATGCTATAAATCTGTTTTCTATCCTTTTCAGAAAGAGATAATATACAAGTGAATAAATCTAAGAAATATTTCTTACCAATGGACAGTGATGACCAGGCTTCTTGATTTTCAGAATTGGGCAAAATTCTAATTTCAGGGTGAAACAACCCACAGATCCAGAGTAAGATATTCCTCCATATCAAGAAGAGCCACATCTGGCAAACTTCATGAAGCTGGCTGGGCAGACAGCTAGAACACAGGGCCACTTGGCTGAATTTAAGGGAAGTCTGGCTATTGTTTCTTCTTTCATGTATTTTAAACCTGCAAAAATTGCAGCATCCTCATAAAAGATCCTGTCTTCCCTCAATCTTCTCTTCTTGCCTTTACTGCTTCAAAGATTTCCAGCTGCGAACACCTGCATTTCTTTGCCTTCAACTTTCTTTTGCTGCCAGAACCCACGTTGTAGCCTTAATTTCAGGTTGCAAGAAATTGACTCCCCTCTTCAACCCTCAAGCAAAGACTAACCAAGAGCCAATATGTGACTACCCCTCAGGCGGAATCATTTTAAGTACATATCCTGCTCTGGATCCTGGAGGTCCCCTGGTGAGACCTGGCTCCAGCTGCCAGCAGTACAGAATTGCCTTCTTGTTCCTGTCTCCCTACTTTCCTCCCCCTCATGGTTTCCTAGGCACACACCCAAATAAGCCCAAATTCTTGTCTCAGGGTTTGCTTTGAGGGGAACACCCAACTAAGACAACTTCAACAAGCTCCTGTCTTCTCATCTTGAAGCATGAATCTGTCTGAGAAGCCTAAAACATGGTAATTATGACAAGGGGCACTCTTCTTCAGTAGGGTTTGACCAGGTGGGAGGTTGAGGATGGGCACCCTGAAGGTAGCATCTACTCTTTTTTATGTAAAGAATTATTTATGCATACAAGAACTGGGGTACAGGCCAGAGGCGCAGGGGGTGAGAGGATTCACCTGAGACAGAGTGGGGAGCAGAACAGGCAGACTGACTGAAGTACACTTGAGGGGAGAAGCAAATGAGACAGGAGAGGTCTACTGTGCCATGTGGGTCACCTCCCTGGCCAGGGATCAAACTGGTGCCACAGTGACTGTGGATAGCTTCACAGTGTAGTGCTTAACCCCTTGCTCCACCAGGGATGCCTGGTGGCAGTCACTGTTAATGTCTGAATTCTTGTAGCAGCAGTTGCAAGTTGCAAACACACCAGCTGCCCCCTCCCCTCCAAAAAAGGAGAAACACTATTTAGACTGAACCTTCCACAAGAAAGTGATTATTCTTAAGTCTGCATGATTTAACCTTTTGTAAGTCATGTGATCCCAATAGTCCTACATCAGAAGAGTTGAAGTTCAAAGCTATAGCTACTATCATGTTCCCTTTTGTTAATACTGTGAAAAAGCTCAGGTTATCTCAACTAATGAGAAACTGATTGTTAAAAAAAATAACCCACAAGGAAATGAGGACAGCAAGTATTTCAGGGAATTAGAAAAAGCTTACAACTAGGCCTCGTGTCAATGGTTTGCATTCTGGTATTTTGTAATTAACATGACTTAACTTCTCTCTCCTGATATTTCTGAGGAATTTCTCTCTGCATGCTCATTTTCTTCTTTATGACTCTGGCATTATTAGAGCTCCTGCTCATTTATAACCTTTACTGCCTCATGGTCTTTGCAAACAGCCTTCTCTGTGTATTCTTTCACCTTCAACCCCTCTAGTAATTGCTCAACTCTGGATTTTTTATTCCTACTTTTATATTTCAGAGGGAAAAACATCTCACTTCCCTGGCTAATCAACATCATCCTGTTATGGATAACGATGTTGAGTCAAGCCACCTAATAAACCCGTGGATAGTCTGTATATCTGTTAGCCTTTCATTACTTGCTCTAGTTACATAAAATGTTATATAAAATAGTTAAGAAACCATCCATAGCTGCTTTTCTTCACCAGTGGCTGTCGACAGGTCCTATCTAGGAGAGACAGGAAGCTTGGGCTCTCTGGTCCATATCTCAGAGGCAGGTCTGACCATGGTGATGATGTCGCCCTTCTCTTTACTCTTGGTACCTTACATTCTCACACAGACTGAGTGGATTCATGGCCTCCAGGCAAATAATAAATGGTGGAGCTCCCCTTCCTGATCAAAAAGTTTCCAGATTGAAAGAACTTCTGGTAGCCTAAAAAGGAGGAACGTGTTTTGATTCATGGACCCTGGGCCGCTTTGAACCAAACCTTAAATGCATTTTGGTACAAGATTTCAGCAAAAGTGATTACTGGTTAAACATCCTACCTCATGATGATCTGATATTCAAAGTGATGCATCTGTGTTTTGGCTATCTCTATGGACGAAGGTGCTCTTGAGTTATGGATGATTCATTCCCCACCATACAAAGCATTTGGCATTCCTAAATGAAGTTTAAATTGGAGAGGCACTATACATTCCACATGGTAAAAATTTGCATTTTAACATCTCCAGAATGCTATTAAATATCTCAGAGAGATCCATAAAGGAAAGTGTGTCCTAGAGCTTGAAATAGAAAGTGATTGGAAAAGTAGAAATAGAGTTCCTTTTTTTCAGAAAGGAGCCATATCATCCCATAAATCTTTGAAAAGAAGTTTTCTTGGGCTCTGCTCTAAGCATTCAAATGCTTCCCAGGAGCACCTTGACCTTAAATTAACATTTATAGAGTTTAGCTGACATCAAGCTTTGCAGTTTAATGAAAGGTTTAAAGTTGAAGAAGGTAAGTAGTCTAAATTGGTATTGTATATTAAGTTCTGAATAAGGATGCATTTCTACAACTACCACCATTTTCATTTATTTCCCCCTCTAGAACAATAATAACAATTGGAAAAATATATGAAATGCATTTTCTTTCATGAATAATACATTTTTATATGTTAACCTCATAGAAACAGAAATAGTTCAACAGTAACAGCAGCATTAATGTTGTCTTCTTAAGCAAGGTTGTATGTGACAATATCTGCACATATGACCTTGATAATGTTATTGTCCATAGAATCTGTGATATCAATATAATTTGTAAGAAATACTAACCAACTGTTAAAATAAAAAATTGATCTTTAAGAATAAAGAAAAGTAATATATATATGTATATAGTTACCTATAGATTCCATTAAAGGTCAAATAAAAATGAGATACATCCTTTCCTATTCAAATCCAGGAGTACATTCTAAGTAGAATATGAATGTCTGGAGAGTAATATATAAAGTATGAAGATGGTGTTTTAATACTGCTAATGAGTTGCCCCTTGATAAAAACAGGACTCCAATATATGTACATATTTCTGCACTACATAAAGTCTAATTTATAAATGCTTGGCATTAGCACACAAAGGGGAAATCCATTTTGCCAAGTGTTTAGTCTGCAGAATAACAGTGATGTTGTCTCTGGGAAAGATGCTCTGGAAAAAGCAGATATCTAGGAGAACAAGTGCCACTCTTGGTCCCCAGCATAAAGCTCTGGGTCCCGGGCCAGGGGCAACCTCAGTTCCTCCCTTTTCCATTTCTCTTGTATTTTAGAGCATCTTCCTCAAATGATCTAAGTCCGCCTTTGGTGACTGAGACCAGACAACACAGCAGTGCAATTGCTGCAGGGTACCCTGAGCCAGACCAATGCTGGATGGTCCCTGGCTTGATTGGTCCTCTTTGGGGTGCTCTCCAATCATTTATTTCCTGCCATCCTGTAAGTGGAGGGTGATCCACATTCTCCATGAAGCTCCCCAGTGAAAATATAACAGATCCTGGTGGGGAACCTGGTAGGGAAAAAACAGTCTTGTTGGAGGTCCAGGATTTCTTTTAAAGGATTGTATAAATCATCAGGATGGTGCTAACAAGCTGGAATGGTTTATGTAGACCATAGCACTTTAAAAAAATATCTGGCTCACTCCCCACTGGCCCCAAGATAGGGGTGGAGCTGTAAATAGTTACAATAAACAATAAGATTTAAAATTCTAACCAGACTTAATGAAAACAACAAAATTTCCTTTCTGCAAAGTTCATGCTATATAGCTTACACATGAATAAGAAGTAAATTAGTTCACAGTAGGAGAATGTATATAAAAATAAGACATTTCACAGAAATAAGAAAATATAGGCGTGGGACTATTACAGACACTTTCTTAATAAAACATTGACAATAGGCCAAATCTCTTTTGTTGAAGATTTCCTGCTTAAACCCTACTCTAGACTTTGGCCCTATGAGACTCCCCTTGGGCCCTGCCTCTTGTCCTCTTGGTCTTGCTTCCTGTTATAGACATGGCTACTCTGAACAGGCTTTGTGTAAGCTCTGACCCATTTGATGTTGAAAGTACCACTTTTCTCACCTGCCTTGGGCTCCTTATGTTGTGAAATGTAAGATCTGTGGTCTTGGAAGGGGGCAGAACTTAACTTCCAAAGGGCAAGTCTCAACCAAAGAGATACAGATTTTCTAGAGTTAATTTCTCCCTATGACCTTTTGGGTGGACCACTCTGTTTGGCCACTCAGCAGATGCCAAAGGGTAGAGCCCCATACTCACAGTGGTAACCAAGTCAATAACACACACTTGATTTTCCTCCTCTGCCTTCCTGATTTCACTTCCTGTTCCCTCACTCCTGTTTCCTGTCATCACTTTCCAAAATGATCCACCTAGACAGAAATCTAGATCTCAGGCTTTGTTCTCTTGGAAGGAACTCAGACCAAAGCCAGAGGTCACTGTAATTATTTCCCTAAATTCCACATTGCCTCTTTTTCATAAATTATCTGTTGCATAAACAGGTTTCAGTGCACAAACATGTCCTCCACAGGGCATGCATTTACAAAGTTTATCACACTGGTTTAAAGACAAATGATTAGCTCATCATCTCCCGCTAGTGACCAATAAAGAAACTTAACAATAGAGTTCATATTTTATGCTCCCTTGTTACTCCTGATAGTATCCAAGATATTGTTTCACATTTGCTGCATTGTTCATGGTGTTAGACCACTGGTAACCTGCAGAGAGTGGTCATAAAATAGCTCTATTAACTATAGACCTCACTCAATGTGATCATGTGAACGAAGTCTAAAAAACATTTTCTTGGGCCCTCCCTGGTGGCACAGTAGGTTAAGCAGCGCACTATGAAGCTAACCACAGCCACTGCAGCACGAGTTCGATCCCTGCTGCTGGCTGGGGAGGTGACTCACATGGCACAGGCAGACCTCTCCTGCCTGGCCTACTGCTCCCCTCAGCAGTGTGCTTCGGTCCATCTGCCTATTCTGCCCCCTGCTCTGTCTGGTGAATTCTCTCACCTCCCCATACCTCTGGCCTGTACTGTACCCCAGTGCTTATGCATATGCATTTATGCTTATGCATAAATAAATAAATCTTTAAAAAAAAAACCAAAAAACATTTTCTTCTAATATGAATAGCATCAACAACAAGGTACCATATTTTATGTCTAATAGCTTTATAAAAATAGATGCATTTGTCTACTACCTACATAGCAAATGTCATTGAAAATGGTATAAAATTACTAACTGCTAACATTTGTACAGAATAAAATGATTGTGAGAATATTCAGAAAATTTCACCATTCCTAAGATTCTGTGTTTTAGGGAAAACATTCACAGTTATGATACAGCATAATTTAGATGACTGAAGTTAGGCTGCCAAAATATTCAAATTTCTTTAAGATTTAACATTCGGGATGTACAGAAAAACTGAGAAGTATTTGTAAAAATAAACAGAAAGAAGTAGAATAATGTAAGTTCCACATAGTCACTTATATCTACTCATACAAAATCAGCTGGGCCTGCAGCATTTGCAAGCAGTAACTTCCCAGAGGGAGAATGGATGATTAAAGGTTTTTACTTGGACAGGCATCATTGAGCTTTAAAAAGGAAAAAAAAAAACAACACACTTTAGTTAACATCTGGTTGAGATATATTATGGAAATACATTCCAGACAGTGCTGCTTTTGGCCAAACAGCTGGAATCTTTTTGAAAATAATTTTGATCTGCCCAATCTTCAACTTCCTCTGACTGGTAAAAAAGAAAGCTTGAATGGCAAAGAAATATCCCCTTTTTTATGAGAACCTATTCTGTTGCAACAAACCATGCAATGTAATGTTTTGCATTTGCTATTTCTAGAAGGAATCACTAGGGAACACTCACCTGAAAAGCTGTATATGAAAAGGTGTAATCAACACAGTTGCTTGTGGTTTGATGTTCTATTGTCTATATTCTATTTTTTTAATTGCTATAATATCTTATATCTAGGTTCCAGTCAGTAAAATAGAAGCCAGAATATGTATTTCAAGCAGAGGGGATTTCATACATGGAATTATTAACAAGAAATTTGAAGTCTGTAAAATCAAAATGGAAAGACTGAAGGAACTCTAATATGTTTCCCTCACTATCACAAGGTAGAACATTCCTATTGGACATGATCTGGTAGTTTATTTTCTGGGTTTGGAAATGCTATTGCCATTAATATATCTGGAATCTTTATAGCACTCCCAGACTCAAAAAATAACCTACCAAATCATAGCAAATAGGAACAGTAAACTTTTGGTTAGCAGCAGAAACCTGCATTAAAAATTGCTAGAAGCAACTACCATCTCTATGCCTGGGGCAACAAGGAAAGAGATCATTAGAAACTAGGAGCTCAGGGGAAACCCCCAGAACACCAATTGCTGGTGTTGGTCCCCTAAGGGTGAATAAAACATAGGGTTTTGGGGAGTACCAAAAAATTGGAGGCTATGAAGCTGGAGACTAAGACAGAACTACCTTTTCCTTCTGCCTTACAGTCTCCTATTTCCATTCAGGAATCTAACATAAGGTAACAAGCAAGGGAGTCTGGGAAAGGTAGTCTGTAGAATCCTAGCTTAGCACTATACAGTGGTCTTAGAGCTAAAAGACAACAGACTAACAATTCATAGCTCTGCAATAATTATTTACTAATATAGTTGTTCCCCACTTTTTGTTCAAATTTTTACTTTGGCTCTTTAAAACTATTTATTGTTTTATTCCCTAGAACTTTGTGATCATAAGGGATTCAGAGTAAGAAACAATCCTATCATTGTAATACTCCTAAAATATTATCATGGGTGAAAGTACTATACTGATATTTCATCAATTGTTCTAACTCACATTTAAATGTTTCTAGGCATTTTTTGTATATCTGATATTATGAATTAACTGAAACATAAATTTTTTTAGAAGGATCAATTAATTTCTACTGTTTCATATGTAAGATACTACAAAATTTAAGCATAAATTAAACTTTCCAATTCCATACCAGAGAATATGGTTTAAGATCTGCTTTCATTAAACATAGTTGAAGCCAGGGGCCTCCCTGGTGACACAGCAGGTTGAACACTGCACTGTGAAGCATCCACTGCACAACAGTGTGAGTTTGATCCCTGGCCAGGGAGGGGGCCCACATGGCGCAGCAGACCTCTCCTGCCTCACCCGTTGCTCTGCTCAGCAGTGTACTTCAGTCAATCTGCCTGTTCTGCTCCCCACTCTGTTTCTGGTGAATCCTCTCACCTCCTGCCACTCTGGCCTGTACACCAGCTCTTCTATGCATAAATAAATAAATCTTTAAAAAAAATATTTAAAGCCAACAACTTCCTACAATGGGTTTAAATCCTTAATTAACTCTAAATGAATAACATGTAGCAACTCCTTCTAACCTTTTCATCTTGTCATTAAGTGACTTTTCCCTTCAGAATCCTGGAATATTTGTTTTCTTACTGTACCTTTATTTATTATTTATTGGTAGTAATTAAGACAATGCCTAGAATTAGAAACAAGGTTTTCTTTCTGAAGGAAGATGACGAGTAGAAAAAGCCTGAGAGTCAGAAAGCCTTGAGTTCAAACTCAGTTGCATCTATTATCTGTGGTATAGTCTATATGTGATATACACTATTTTTATAGCAGGCTTCCCAACCTGAGCATAACTGACATTTTCTGCTAGATACTTCTTTGTGGGAGTTGTCCTATGCATCCTAGGATGCTTGGTAGCATGCTGGTGTCTCCCTATCATGAGGCACGTCAGATTTTGTGACAACCCAAAATGTGTCTAGGCATTGAGAAATATCCCAGGGATACAAAATTGTTCCTTCCCTGCCCCCAGTTGAAAAGCATTGCTTTGGAGTCTATATTTCCTCAGCTGGTCATAATTAAGCTTAAGATGTTGTATAGGTATCAGTGGTCTTACCATGTGCCCAATTTAGCAGATTGATGTACAATTGGTAAAATTGTGCCATGTCCTCACCCAGCAAATTAAAATGTTTATGACTGCAGGGTCTTGTTGCTTAAAATGTGGTTTGACACCAGATGGTTCCTCCCTTAGGAGGAATATAAGGGAACCAAATAAGGATCAAGGAAAGGAATAAGAACAATAATAATAACAATAACAGCAATAAAGACA
>JAGFMF010011574.1:3363120-3446003 GCA_019455555.1 Galemys pyrenaicus | reverse complement strand
GGGTTGAGGGAAGATGGGAGCACGCGGGACTGAGGTGATGGTGCACTGGTGAGATGGTGATGGGGAATACATGGGGATTACAATTGATGGCAAATATATGTAAATTAAAAAAAATAAAAACCTTTCAAAAAGTTAAAAATAAAATAAAATGAAATGTGGTTTGACTAACATCACTTGGAATCTCTAGTGCTGCATTTAAAATTTGGATATATTTTACTCATCATGGATTTTTTTGGTATTAATTTGGATTTTTCAAAATTCTGTACTCAATTTACAAATATTGCATTAATTAAATGTTAATAGAAATAAAACAATTTATCAATCAATGCGAATATAATTTAAAATATAATTTAATTATCTATAAATGTTTTTAAAATATTGTGTTAAATATTATTAGTGTTGCACTGGAATGTTTTTTCCTTGATTTCTGAGGAATTTTTTTGTGGTCTCCTCAAATTTTATGCCTAGTCTGGCCCTGATAAGTTCAGAATCACAAGCCCCAGGGCAGCTTGATTAAAAAACGAATTTACGTTTTAACAAGACTACCAGGGAATTCAGACCATAATAAAATTTGAGAGGTCCTACTGAAACTGCTCCAGGAAATGATAGAGGGTAGGAAGGGCTGGCGTGGGGAAGGCGAGTGCTGGGAGGCGAGGGTGGCAGCACACATTGCAGACTAAGGTTCCCCATGAGCTCCAGCACTGTAGGCACGGTTGGGGGAGTTGTTTTCCTGCGGGCTTAGGTGAGACAGGTGCTCTTTAGATGCCTACCTGCTAAAGTGTGACACAGAGGTATCCTCCCCGTCCTCTTCCTCCTGTGTCAAACGCGGTGGAGCATCGCCGAGAAGCCCGGGGGAACAAGAAGATGCCCCAAAGACCTATTTGCTGCTTCGGAAGCCCAGCGCCAGCGCGCCTTCTCGCGGCGGGCGCTGGCGCCCTCAAGTGGACCTGTGGGTGCCACTGGAGAACAGTAAACGACTGAGCTCTTGTAGAGATGCTGAGAGAAATATCCTGGTGGGTGGGTTTTTCTAGAGTTCAGAGGCTCCCTATATGCTAGTGAGGCCAGGAGCTAGTGAAGAGACCCAGTTATTTAGGTAAGGCCACTAGTTCTCATACACTAGGAAGAAAAAACTTAGGTTACATATATTCTTTTATTTATTTTTATTTGAAAATGTGAAGGCCTATTCTACCCCAAGCCATGTGTGGCTAAACCCAGTGAAATGCATGTGGTTAGTCTTCAACAAATATTAACTACATATTTGCATGAAACCTGAGTTTGAACACTTGACTTGGGCCACACTCTTTTCTACTTGAGCAAATTACAGACCCATAAATAGTTACTGCATATTATAGCCTCAAAGCAGTAATTCTTAAGCCTGTGGAACTCAGTTATTTTGGATAACAGGCAAAAATTTTTATGTTTATTATGCATTTAATTTAAAAGCCTATGCAGTTTAGTTTTGGAAAATTGAATTCCCAATGATATATATATATATATATATTTCCCCCCACTACTATCCCTTATATCCCTTATCTCTTAAGAGACAGATTTTTATGAATGACAACATTGCATTGACAAGTTATATGTCTAACACTTGTGTGTACTAGCCTGTTAAAGCATACGTAGAGTTACTATTGTGCTTAATAAAATACAAATTCATTGAAAATCATATTCAGTTCGTTTTCCATCATTCTGCATTTTCTCCTTTAAGGTACACCAAATGCATAATTAATTATACATGGACATCTGTGTGTGTCTATGCACACACATTAAAAATATCTTAAATGTATGCATATTGTATGCATTTATTTTTTAAGATGTTATGCTTTAAAAGTTGAAAATTCTACATTGTGGACTACACTTTTATAATCATACTTAGCAGACGAGGACACTGTGAGAAATTAGTTTTGCCCAGAGGATTAAAAAATAAACAGTGTTAAAAGTAGGGATTAGAATATTGTACTCTGGATTCTTATCCTCGGGCTCACTCTTCTCTGCCACTCTAACTTAGCAGACAAAAAGTAAACTATAAGAAAGCAAACTATTTTAACTATGAAAGGTGACCTAAAGAAAAATCATTTCAAGACCAAGTTGGTTGCAGCAAAATTCATTAGCCTCCTCCGGGATGAAAGCTGGTGTCTGGGTGACATTCCAAGGTTACTAATGCTTGTCAGTCCAACAACTTGCAGACTGTACATGATGGGGAATCTTTGGGGTTTGGCATCAAAGGAGAAAGGATGTAAAAATGGCCCTGATGGATGTTCTGAGGTTGTTTGATCTAAATCCAGAGAAAATAGCAGCTATCACCGCTGATGGAGTACCCGCTATGACTGGAAAGATGAATAGTAGGGAGGAAAAAAAAAATTAAAGTCAGAAAAGCTTGTGCCAGACATTTTATCTTATCTTTTTATTTTATTTTTTACAAACCAAGCTTGACAACTTGGAAATCCCTTTGTGCAGTTTATAAAATAATGAATTCTAAATGAAGGTCTGGATTCACCAACAGACCAAGCAATTATGTAAACAATTTCTGTTCCCCAATATGGCTCCCTGTCACTGCATTTTCAAGTCAAATCACTTCCTTGAGGTGGAACAGTAATACATATGATGCATATCTTTGAAGGGATAGCTACTCAGACATGGTAGGATGCCAGTTACTCCATGTCCCAATGACAAGAAAGGTATTCTGTGTTATATTTCCACTTCTGATTTACACTCAGAGAAGAGTCAACTGAAAGACAAAAGTGCTATAGGATAGTTTGTATTCCTGTATCATTTCTCCAGTGTTCAATGGCGTTTATTCTCTGATTTCATTACCATGACTGCTTCTTACTTTCAAGATTTTTTTAAACATGTTCTCTCTCTCTATCTCTCTCTCTCTCTCTCTCTCACACACACACACACACACACACTCACACTCACACACACACACACACACACCTCTTTAAAGCTGCAATTAGTCAGAGGGAACTTTAACAGAAGTGTTTTCTTGTGTTAGTGCTTGTCATTCCATCAGTTTCCAAGCTCCTGGAAAACAAGTACCAAGTGTGTTATGCCCTTTGTGTTCTTCCCACACAGTGAGTGTTCAATAAATACTATTGACTGACTGACACATCTCCCTCCTTTTCTCTTTGTCTCTGACACCTCTGCTTTCTTTTAAAAATGGTATTTTTTAAGTGGCAATATTTCCCCACTGTGGACTTATAAAAAGCTCTTCTCAGCCTCCAACTTTTTCTTTATGTTAGATTTCAACAATAGACAAAATACAGAAAGAAGAAAACTGATATTTTACTATCCCTTAACAATAAATCTGTTTTTTTTTTAATTGGAGTGTGACAAGTATCTTATAGAATGTTCCCCAAGAACAATTGCTAGTATGAGCATCTCTGTTGAAGTAGCCATTAAAAAAATAATAATACCTCCTGCCTAGCCTATCTACTCCAACCACTCCTGAATTCAGGACAGCGTATTAATGGATAGCCCAGCTTTATTTTTTCTCTGCTATACAATGGGTCAGAGACACTGCCTATATTCAGGGTCTCTGTTGTTCTCTCACAGAACTTAAATAGCAGTTTGTTCCCTTTTTGAAATGGAAGCCAAAACCACAATTATTTTTTTAACCTTACCTTAGTAAAAGTCTTGGTAGTTCAATGGTATCCAGAAATACGGACTTTTCAGGAGACATGAAAGTGTCCCCTTCACCAACCCAAGCATTGTTTGATCTCACAAAGACAAGGCAATGTGCCTTTATTACTGTTTGCTTTCTCTATGACAGCTATTATGGGGTGTACAGTAGATGATTGTTACAGGCAGATTGCTCTCATGTCACATCTTCCCATTCTTGTCACTTCCTGGAAAAGGTGTCAGTGAGAAAATCTCCACCCCATGTGGCACCAGCGCATGACGGTCTGCCTCTAGCTCACAGCAATTATGGTATAAAACAACATTCTCTTTGGTGCTGTTTCTGTATCTTGCTTCTTTTCTTATAATATTCCTATTTGAAAGCCTCTTGGAACAAAGGAATATTCAGAAAAAGAGGCAGCTGTAAATAAAAGTCATGAAAATTAGCACAAGATGCCAATGTTTATGGCCATTTCTCACCTGCTGTAGGTGCCTGCATTGTTGCTGCTGCTGACACAGTAGCTGTGACCCCCGAAAGCAGGGTAACCGCTGCAGCACCCTAACCTACTTCGGCCCTGTTGATACTGCCAGAAAACAAAACAAAACAAAACAAAACAAAACAAAACAAAACAAAACAAAACAAAACACCTTCAGCCGAGTTGTCTTAGTTTGGGTTTTCGCAAAAGGACTCCAAGAAAAAGATTGTAATGCAGATTGTTTATTTTCCCAGGAAACTAGGGTAAATGGTAGCTTGTAGGATCAGAAGTCTGATGCTTTCTATAACTAGGGGGAAATGAAATGAACAGGTGTCCAGAGTGGAGTGGCCCCATTTTCTTCATGATGCCAGTTCTAGTTCCCATGCGTAGAAGCAGAGTAGCATGTGCAGAGGCATAATGCAAAGAAAAGCAGTGGGGGCAAGAGGTACCTGCTAGTCATGTCTCCACCCCAGGTTGAGGAGGTGCCTGTGTAGGAACAACTGTCCTCGGCCCTCATTCAGCTAGAGGAGCCCAGGATGTAGACTCCGTGGTAGAATCAGGGCCACAACTGAAGGGGGTTAGGAGAGAGTCTCAAAATTCCCCTTCTTAGTTCTGAATCAGAGGTCAGAACAGCCAGGGGACTCTTAATTGGTTCTCTAAACATATGCCTAGATTGGTCTAGGATCAGGGAGACAAAAATAAGAGATAGTAGTTGTAGAGAAAATACTATACCCAGTCTTGACCTTTGAAGGAGCTATATTTCACACAGGAAAAATGAAGCACAGAGAGATTAGGCAACTGGCCCAATGTCACACAGCTGGTGGGTAGCAGTCAGGATTTGAACTTCAGCAACCTTTCTCCAGTCTATTCTTGTGACCCCTGCACTGACTGTCAATGGGGAGATAACAATGATCTAAGCCTGTGCTAATCTCCACTTCTTATCATTTTCCAACTTGAAAGGAGAAATGGTGATGTGGTTGAAACTATTTTCCTTTGTGGAGATTCTTGGATTTAAGCCCTGCACCTAGAACTATCAGTGCTCTCTCCCTTACCTGCTCCTTATTATTAATCCTTTAAGTAAAACATAATGTACCAAAGGAAGTGGGCCAGAGTAGTACCCTTAGCATATGGCAGAAGGCCTCCTGCTTGGAATTTAAAACTCTTCATTAATTAATTCATCACTTACCTTTTCTAAAACTACATATTCCCGTTCCTACATGAGCATAGCCATTTCCCCATCCACATTATCCAAGCAAAGGAGGTGAAACATTTCCTCTTTCAGGAGCAACTTAGAGGAAAACCAGCCTTCATCTCTCTTTGATATTTCTGTTGGAAAAATACACTGGGAGTGATAATTATTCAGGTAATTTTTTTTTTCTCCCAGGAGGACAGGCAGTTATTTTGACAGCTTATTTCTCTGTTACAGATAAAGTTTACATTGTCAATTAATGGGAATACACCAGGTAATAGTCATGAGCTCTCAGGGGATAATCTCAAAGCCATTTCCAAATGTCCTTTATGGAAGCATATGGTCATATCCTCCACTTCATCACCAGGTCAATCAGCAGTTGCTCTTTAATATGGTATGTTCTTCATGCACCAGTGCGATTTCCAAGCTCCATCACATTTGTTTTTTCCCCCATGGTGCTTGAAAGTTGCTTAAGCCGCCGATTATTGCCTTGCCATGAGCTCTGATCGCTCTTCTGGATAGTAGGCATTCAGATGTCATCTTTAATTTGCGATATTAATATTGAACTCCATCACCGTTCAGTGGTTTTAGTGAAGTATTTACATATAGACTAGCAAAGTGTTTGAGCAGTGCATTGAAAACTGTCCGTTCCTAATTGGAACCGTAAAGTTTACCACAGCATCTGCATGACATGGATATGATTTCTGGTTATAAAGCGGCCTTGGAGGTTTGCTTTCAAAAACAAATGAGATGTGTTTTCACAGCTCTGTATTTCCTCACCCATTCAGACCATTAATGATTGGCAGTGACAGTACTCTGAGAACTGTTTTTTACAGCCTCACACACTTTTAAGAAAGATTAACTATCTCAAAGAGTTTTAACTGAGAATCACATTTAAAATTAATGAACTAATTAGTTAAGAAATGTATTACTTTATTATGGAAAGAGAAACCTTGCACCTTAATGATAGTATGAAATGCATGAAATGTCCTTTTATTTTATGACATTAGAGGAAGGTGGACTTGTTAAGGAACATTTGGACTGCTATAATTAATTATCTGAGTTAAAGATCACCTCACCCTGTGAGAAAGAAGGATATCAATCAGTATTTGAGAGATTCAAAAGGAAGGAAGAAAAAAAAAGAGAAAAGAAAAGGGAACATCTTCCTACTTGTATTGTTAGATGACCTTGTGCCCTGGTGTGTTTAAATTGCTTACTTCCTATAACTCTATAAACTTCTGTGTTTTCATTTGCTGGATTAGATTGAAGTGTCAACTATATTTGATGAATGGCATTGGTAATATATGTTCATGTTCGTCTTTGCTCTTTCTGCTTTTATTTATATAGAGTCAGTATAATTTATTTCTCCTGAAAAAGCTTTCAGCAAAAAGATTTTTTAAAGTACAAATACTTTTTAACAGGGCTCTGGGGTTTGTGATGATCAAATCACTCATCTTTCCTTCTTTCTAGCTTTTTTTTTTACTTGCTTACTTTCCTTTTAAACCTAGCAACTGAAAAAGAACACTGGAAAGTTCAATGATTGCACCTAAGAAGAATAGAAAGTTAACATTGTTGACAAGCCCTTTGCTTGGTTATGTGTGTATTAATGTAATAATATGAAGAATTGCCCAATTATCTGCATAATTTAATTTTAAAATACCAGTTTTGCAGTCTTTGCTATTCAAACATGTTATTCTCTCATATAGCAAACCAAGCATAAGATTGTGAATTTATTGTTCTTGCTGACTAGGTGGAATCTGTTCCTTCCTTAGGAAGCATTAGAAAAAAATCCTGGTAATCTTGAGGTTAAAATGGAGTACATTGTTATTGTGTAAATAGTCTAAATGTTTACTTAGATCAAAATACTGTGTATCAGCTAATAGGCATGCCTAGCTGTTTCAAAGCTCTCTGTGGATTACTAGAAAAAGGGGAGGAGAGGGGAGAAGGTGAGGAAATAGAATGACAGAAATCACAAGCCAATCTAGACAGAATCTAAAACTACCTAGCCCCATTGTGGCGAAAAAATGGGAAACAGGGAAAAACTGATGAGAATATAGTAAGCATAAAGCTTGACTTGGGGGAGTCCCTGGTTTTCTCTTCTTTTCCTTCCTTCCTCCCTTTTCTTATTTTTTTCTAGTTTATATCCTTATCTTGAACTGCACCTTCTTTCCCCTAATTTCTTTTTTCATTCTTTTTACCATCCAAGAATTTTTCCTACTGATTGGAATCCAAGCTCTTTTTATTGTTTACATAAAAGCTATTGAAATGAATGATTGGGTTGAAAAAATGCCCAAGTTCAACTAGTTAAATTACAGAAATAGTGACATGCATGTAACTGTACTGCTGCTCTGCATAATCACCTGTGTCTCATCCACAGTCCTAATGATTACCATGACTCACTGGCCTCGAACCACACAACTTGTGTTCTGAGAGGCCCCAGGCTCAAATCTTGACTTCACACCTGGGAAGCCATGAAACTAAAAGGGAGAACATCCCCACATTTGGAAGACTCTGTACACATTTGTTCAGACATAGTAAGCCAAATAAACTGAACTTTTAAAAAATGAGACCAAAGAGTAACAAATTATAGTGCTACATGACTGAATGCCAGATATAAACTCATGAAAAAAAAATTAGAAATAAGTCACATTTTACTTCTTAAGTGCAAGTAGATTAAAAGTGTTCAATTTTCTTTTTTAAAAAAATTTTTAAAAAGACTTATTTATTTATTCATACTAGCATTGGGGTACAGGCCAGAGGTGTGGGGATGAGAGGATCCAGCAGAGACAGAGTGGGGAACAGAAAAGGCAGACGAGAAAATGCTCAACATCCCTCATAATCAGGGAAATGCAAATTAAAACCATAATGAAATATCACCTTATATGGGTGAGAATGGCACATATCAAAAAAACCACCAACAACAAATGTTGGCGAGGATGTGGAGAAAAAGGAACCCTGGTACACTGCTGGTGGGAATGCAAGCTAATCCAACCACTATGGGAGGCCATATGGAGGGTCCTCAGTCTACTAGGGATGGAACTACCATATGATCCAGCAATCCCCCTCCTAGGGATCTACCCAAAGGACACAAAAACACCAATCCAAAAGAGCACCTGTACCCCTATGTTTATTGCAGCATTATTTATAATTGGTGAAACCTGGAAACAACCCAAATGCCCAAAAGTAGATGACTGGATCAAGAAAATGTGGTACATATATACAATGGAATACTATTCAGCAATTAAAAAAGATAACCTAGAGTCATTTATAGAAAGATGGATGGAGCTATGAAAAAAGATGGAGAAAGATGGAAGAAATTATGCTCAGTGAAATAAGTCAGAAAGCAAGAGAAAAATATTGGATGGTTCTACTTTTAGGAGGAATGTAAAGGAACCAAAAAAAAAAAAAAAGAGGGCACAAGGAAAAGAACAATTACAATCAAAAACAAACAAAAAACACAACAATAACAAAAGGTCAAAAACAAATCAAAGGAATCCTTTGGGAGCTTGGGGGGTTGGGTAGGGACCAGGATGAAGGCAGAAAGAGCACAAGGGACTGAGGTGACAGTGCATGGGTGAAATGGTGGTGAGAATTCCCTGGATACTACAAATGATGTCAAATATAGTTAAATAAACATGAAAAAAAAAAGAATAGGTTAACTAAAAAACACACTGCTGAGGGGAGCAGTGGGCGAGGCAGGAGAGCTATGCTGCACCTTGTGGGTTACCTCCCTGGCCGGAGGCAGGGATCAAACTTGTGCTGTGGTGGCTGCATAGTACTGACAATTAAAATGACTTTGGAAGCAAAATCAACATTAACCCAATGGAAGAATGTGTTTATTTATTTTTAATGCAAAGATTTATGTGCCTTCTATTTATAATAGGTAAGACTTGAAGTCAACCAAATGCCCAAACATGGAGGACTGGATCAAGAAGATGTGATGTATATATGCGGTAGAATACTATTTGGCAGTCAAAAAAGATAAACTAGTGCCATTTGCAGAAACACGGATGGAGCTTGAAAGGATTATGTTGGGTGAAATAAGTCAGAAGGAAAAAGAAAAGTACTGTATGGTCTCACTTAGAGGAGGAATACAGGGGATTAGGAAAACAAATAATAATAACATCAACAATGATAAAACCATAACAAAACAAAACAAAAATAAACAGACAACTGCAAATCAGAGACATTCTGCAGGGAAGAAGGAGAGACTGGGATCAAGGCAGGACAGGAAGAGCACAGGGACTATGGTGATGGTGCATGGGTGAATTAGTGGTGGAAATTCTATGGGAATTACACCTAGGAAATAATGCAAAATTGTAATGAAAATATATATACTATTAAAAAGATTTTATGTTCTTAATATGCAAATGAGTTGCATCAATTCTACCTTTGCTTATTCTTGGATAACACATGGTAATAATCAACTGTTTAATAATATTCATTTGGGAAAAAAAGAATATGTTAACATATGGGTTAACAGAAATAAATTTAATTTAAAAAAGAACTATATTTTTATAGTCAGATAAACAATTGTTTGAGGTAATCTAAAAATCATAAATAGGTGAAAATGTTTTGGCTATGTTTCTGGGATGAATATTATCATACTATGGCCCTTAGATGTCCAATAGACATCTGAAATTTAACGCAATCTAAACTGACCTCTTTGTACTTTATCTCCCTACACTCTGCCATGACTACTTCTACTGCAATTTCTACATTTTACTCTCAATTTTTCATTCTTTGAGGTCTTCAGACCAAAAGCTTCAGTCATCCTTGACCCTATTTCTCTAACATCCCATGTCCAATATATCAGAAAATCTCATTATTCTAGCCTTCATATATGACTCGAATCTGACCACTCTCCCAGTCTCCATCACTATCACTCCCTGGCTACTCTGAATCTCCCTCAGACCTATCTGACACCCTTCCCTGCTTTCATCTTTGCTCATCTAGAGTCTATTCTCAACAGAACAAGTCATTAATTCTTTAAAAATGTAGATTAAGGCTAAGTGGTCTTCTACTTAAAACCTCCAATGATGTTCTTGGCACTCAGACTGAACAACAAAAGCTTTCCAATGCCCTGTGTGATATGGCTCCCCTTCCTTGCTTGAACTTTATTTTTTGTCACTTTCCCCTTTGCTCATTCCATTTGAGTCACCTTGATGTTTTTGCTGTTCCCTATTCCTGGAAGTTCTAGAGTTGCTCCAGATATGTTCATGCTTTGGCCAAGTTTAAAGCCTGGCTCAAAGGTCAACAGATAAATAAAGTCTATCTTTAAAACCTAATTTACAACTGTATGCCTCCCCTGTCTCTCCTTTTATCTTATTTACCTATTTACTTTTCTTCATGGTGCACATGTATATGTAATGTGCATTTTTCACCCTGAGTGATAAGGAAGCCATTGGTGAATTTTAAGTGGAAGACAGCTATGCTCTAACTTAAACTTTTTAATATGTAAATAGCAATATACATAAACATATATTTACTAACATACTATATATGTATGTGTATATGTAATTTGTTTATTTTTCTAAAGATTTATATATTTATGCATACAAGATATGGGGTGCAGGCCAGAGTTGGGGGGAGCTGAAAGGATTCAGCAGACAGAGTGGAGAGCAGAACAGGTGGATTGACTGAAATATACTGCTAAAGAGAGCAGTGGGTGAAACAGTAGAGGTCTGTTGTGCCATGTGGGTTACCTCCCAGGCTGGGGATTGATAGCTTTAGTGTTGAGACTTAACCCCTTGCTCTACCAGTGAGGCCCTATAATTTGTTTATTGTCTGTTTTTCTCTATCAGAATGTCAACTCTGTTATGGCAGAGATTTTGGATGTCCAGCTTACTGCTGGATTTACTCATCTCCTGGAACAGTATCTGACCCATAAGAGAAGTTCAATAGATCAATGTTAAGTGAAGGACTAAAATATTTCAATGACATGATTTTGCTTATTTCTTTTTTTTTTTTTAAAGATTTATTTATTTATGCATACAAGCACTGGGGTACAGACCAGAGGTGTGGGGGGTAAGAGGATTCACCACAGACAGAGCGGGGAGCAGAACAGGCAGATCAACTGAAGTACACTGCTGAGGGGAGCAGTGGGCACAGCAGGAGAGGTCTGCCGCACCATGTGGGTCCCCTCCCTGGCTGGCAGCGGGGATCGAACTCGTGCTGCAGTGGCTGCGGTTTGCTTCATAGTGCGTTGCTTAACCCATTGCGCCACCAGGGAGGCCCGATTTTGCTTATTTCTTGAGGTAAAATTATATCAGGCTTTTTTTTATTTGGCTAAACGCTATAAAATGGCTGATGTTACATTTTTGATCTATACAAAAGCTGTTTCACATAGATCAATTTAATATTATCTCTACATTTCCGTGTTGTTTCTTTTCTTTTGCCCTCTTCTGTTTTCTAACAGCTTGTTATTATCTCTGGTTTATTTTCCGCCTACTCACCCAATACTTGATACTACTGTCACAGTGAAGAACTGGCTTAGCCAGCAAATTTCATGATACTTTCTTCTAATGCTTCACTCACAACTCTGAGATGTTTGCCAGGTCAGCTGCACACGCTAAATTAGCAGTAGAAATGCTGTGTGAGTCACAAGCATATGGACATAAGGATTCTTACTTTCACTGTTAATCTGTCTTGCATGTCTACAGATTCAGGTCTGACATTTAAAGTGACCAAAGTGTTAGGGGGAAAGGTGGTTCTAAATGGATTATAGGTGTGTGAACTCCAACTCTTACTCCAAACCATCAGTGTTCCAGAACCACAAATTCGATAAGATGATTATCGAAGAGTGGATTACTGGAACCTAAAGGTGAAGTTAAGCAGCCAGGCTGGCTATAAAACCAGAGGTGAGCTTGGGGTTCTTCTTCTTATTGAGGAGCCAGACCCTTTCCTTTAAAGCTATCTCATTTGACTCGGAGCCAGCCCTCAACGCGCCATTGCTTAGATCTGGTAAGGTATTTGTGGATTTATATCCCTTTCTTTTTCCTTTAGTGTTATTACTATTTTATTCCCCTTTCTTTCATAAAATAAAACATGCTAATAACTTTTGCCACGTGTACCTGGAGTTGGGACTTTAAAAGTCTTCTGAGCGCGCGGGTGGAAAACCCAGTGTGGGGAACCCATTTTATATTAGGGTTGCCCTGTAACAAAAGTACATAGAGTAAAAATCAGGTTGTTAATACTTTCTTCTACACCCCTCTGATGAACTGATCATTTGTAACAGGTGATCCAAACATCTGTAGTATTGTCAATTTCAAATAGAATAATCACTATTAGGAGAGGTCAGTTGAAAAACCAAATAAACAAACAAACAAAAAAGAACTAGTAACAAGGCCCTGCTTTGCCCTAGTGGGAAATGGAGCAGGGTTTGGCTATGAGGTAGAGCTGAAGTATTGAGCAGTAGGGATTACATAGGAGCATATTCAGTCTTCCTTACCCAGTTCAGAGAATACTTTCTAGTCAACCTCTGTGTAGATAGTTGAGTCAATAAGACCTGGGCTAGTTTTGTCTAGCTGTTGGGGTGGGAAGGACAGGGACAGATATGGAGTAGGTAGGAAGTAAAGCAGGCTGACCTTCTCTCTCATCTTGACCCTGGAGAGGGATATCAGTCCCTGGGCCTGACCAAGGGGCCTCTTCAGGTATGAAACAAAGTTGTGTGCTTAGGAACTCAGATGTTGGCCTAACCCCAGTTTACAGCATAAACCCTCTCATAAACCACAGGCATTGAAAACTTTGTTCCCCACAGATAACAAATACACAAAAGCCTTAATCCAATTCTGCCCAATATACCTGAATAGACCAGGCCTACTCCACACATCTCCTTTACTATTTTTTGAAACAATGAGTATGGTGGAACTTTTCTGGAACAAAGAGAGATAGGGAACTGCTTTCTGTATTATAATGCAGGTAATATTTTTCTAACCAATTGGTCACTAGAAACAATTTGACACAGTTTGTTTGCAGAAGAACATCCCTCCAGTTTTCCCAAAGAATAGGCTCTGATATAATGATAATAAATTCTTAAAATCGAGAAAATTGACACTGAGTAGGACTATCCACACACAGAAGGACCTCATTTTATACTGACAAATGTTTTATGCTGACAGATGTTACTAAATGTAACATCTAAGTGTTACATTTGACACTGAGTAGGACTATCCACACACAGAAGGACCTCATTTTATACTGACAAATGTTTTATACTGACAGATGTTACTGAATGTAACATCTAAGTGTTACATTTGACACTGAGTAGGACTATCCACACACAGAAGGACCTCATTTTATACTGACAAATGTTTTATGCTGACAGATGTTACTAAATGTAACATCTAAGTGTTACATTTACTTTTGCCTAGGACAAAGCAAATCTACGCATAGCACTCATAGCAGCAACCTCTTTTTTTTTTTTTCTTATTGAAGAACTACGAATATTAATAGTGGGAAGATGTAAAGGTGAGTTAGCAAATGTGCTTAAATCTAATCATGCTGTTGTTTTACCTCTCCTGGGTGTTCACGATGGGTCAGGTCTTGGGTCAATGCTAAACTCTGAGATGTGTGACTTTCAAGTCAATGCGTGCTGTCAGACCTCAGATTCCCAGGCTCAGACATATGTAGGGTCAGTCACAGTCACAGCCTTTTGTGGGTTGATGTTAGTAAGAAGACAGGTGAGCTCTACCTAATGGAACTTCCATCTCTGTGAATCAGTCCCAGCTATTTCTAGGATATCAGGAGATTCATCATTTCTTTTCTCTAGTGATCCACTTGGGGCTTTACTATTGCAGTCTGTATACAACACACAAATTTGATTTTCCATGTTAATTGACTATAGATGAAAATGGGTAATGAAAATGTGCTTTCAGTATTGATCATTCTCCTGGCTTCTTCATCTGTCTGTTCTTTTAAGTTTTGTGACACATATATTCTAGCCCGGGAATAGCAGATCCTTTTTATACCAGTGTTTTGAAAAACTTGTAAGATTTTATGAAGATTAATCAAACTTGGGCGGGGGTGGGAGGTGGGGGTTTGGGATGAGATGGCTTTAATAAAAGTGACAGCAGAGTTCCCTCCTAGAAGTTCGTTATCTTGAATGTAACCCTAAGTTGAACAACTATCTTGGATCCACTTTAAGGACTTGCCCAAATGTAAGGTAATTAATTCCTCAGGCACTATGATATTCTCAGCCCTACTTCATTGTGGTTTGCCAAATTTATGTAAAGTGAACTGAGAATTGGGTCACTCTTCTAAGTCTTCATCTAAACTGCTATAATACTGTTAAAGAAAAAAACATATGATACTTAAAGAACAGTAAGGCAGACTTCAGTCAGGGAACTATGATGACAGGGGAAGGGACCATTGCAATGGGTCCTTTCAGTGTGGGATATTGTAATGGCAGGATGGGGCACAGAGCAAGTTCTGGATGGCTCTAGCAGATAGGGGTAAAGGAAGGAATCTTTGAGGCCTCGGTGGCTTTTATATTTTTTATTGTCAGAGGTGGCATCAGGTACATGGCAGGCATGGGTGCGGGGAAGGGGAGACTGGGAGGCTGGCAGGCCTCCCAGCCCCCTGCTTCTGCTGCTGCTCTCGATGCTGCTGGTGTCCTCTTGACACGGCCTCTATATGCCCGTGTCCAAACCCAGGTGCACCCACTTGCGCATGCCCACCTAGGCATGCGCGCAGCACCACAGGTGTCCATCATTATACCAATGGCGGGAGGGTGGAAAAGCCTGAGACTTTTCTCTCTGAACAGTGGGAATTTATTGTCAAGGAGGAAAGGTAAGTGGGTAGAACATTACCAAGAGGAAATATCAAAAAATTCTACCTAAAACAACCAAAATTTTTACTGAATGGATGATCAGACATTACCTCAAAGATGGTAGAGGGTGATTAGTTGTGCAGGGTAAGCGATTCTGACTAAGTTCACTTAGAAGGATTCTGCTAAAGTTGGACAATGCAAAGATAAACACATTGGTCCAAAATTTGAGACCTAATTTAAACAGATCTCAGAAGTGCCTAATTGCCATTTGATTAAGGAGACAGTCTACATCAATGTTTGAGAGCTGAAAAGATGCTATAGGGTAAAGGTTGATCAGGTATTTCCACCCCCCCACCGGTGATGATTCCAGGGTGGGCATGCGCAAGTGGGCGCACCTGAGTTGGGACACGGGCATAAATGGGTGGCGTCATGAGGACGCCAGGACCAACAGACAGAACTGCGAGGACCCGACTGCCCAACCAACAGGACGAAGGAACAGCAGCAGCAGAGAGAGAAGCAGCAGCCAAGAGGGTGAGATGCGCTGCCATGTACCTGGCCACCTCTACGAATAAAAGCATGAAAAGCCACCGAGGGCTCCAAGACTCTCCTTCCTTGATCCGTCTGACCAGAACCATCCCAAACCTTTCTCCTGTGCCTGCCTTCCTGCTGCTACACTGTGTCTTAAACCAGTCTCATTTAGCACCTTTTTCATCCTTGTTTCATCTTTACAGGCCCTTCCAAAGATTCAAAATCTATGTAGAAGTTATTACGATAAAATAAAAATTCTGGAAGATTTCCCCCCCATTTGGCTTGTATTTTTTTCTCATTTAATTACTCTAAACTAGGTTGATATTTTAATTTCTTAGATAGGGCCAGAGACACATTGAGAATGAACAAAATGCATACAAATGTTCACATAATATTGATAACTTCAAAACATTTTTGTAAAATACACAAATTTAGTACTTGTGGAAAAAACAAGTAGAAACAATTTTTTGTATTTGAAAAGCATAACTAAAATTGCCTATTAATTCAGGAGGCAGTTTTATCTTATTTAAACATATGTACTCATATCTTGGAATTTTGATCCTTGACACTTATTACACTAATTTCTGTACAAAGCATTTTTGAATGTACAACTTTCCTCTTTGTGACAAACTTTGACTGTTAGTAAAATTTAACATTGTGTAAAAAATTCTATAGTTAAAAATAAAGTGAGCCTGTTGTTTTCTTTAGCATTGTGTTGTCTATATCAAGTAAATTCTATACTGTTTTAGCCATAGCCTTATTTATCCTTTCCATGTTATTTGACTGAGGATATTGGCAATACAGTCAATAATGACAAATAATAGCAATTCTTGAGGCTCAGGAGAAAATTTCCTCACTCTTCTGGGTTCTTCTGAGGATGAATAAGCAAGGAAATTAACATCAGACAGATTACTACAAGATAAAGACCAAATTTAATAGCATGTAAGAATTTACATGGCTATAAATCCTAAAGTTAATGAGACAAACTAGGAGTTTAGGAATATGGTTGTTGGGGAGAGAAAATGGGGCTGACTTGTGTCATAAAACCGTCCCTCAAGATGTTTGTCCTGCTTTAAGATAGGTTTTCCCAATGGAAAAGGTTATTCCTGGAGATAACCCCGGAATCTAGGTAATCTTCATTCTTTAAGGCTTAATTGTTTTTCTTGAGGCCCTTGGGGCCCTCGTTGATTGGCCTTAATTTCACATGCCAAAATGACACATATGGTAAAAACCCATTCTGGTCATCATAGGAAAAGACTGCCTGAACATTTTTAGGAAGAATGATTGTACACAGTACTGGTGACAAAAAAAAAAGTATTAATGTAATGTTTCACAAATTGTGGAGTGCATACCTTCCTTCCTGTGACAATGAATCACTTATGCTACAACTATTGTTAGCTTCTTTCCACAGAGAAGAAAACCAAGATTTAGGATTAGTAATTGGCACAGCTGGAACTGTAATAGGATAACCCCCAGGGAAAGGGGAGGTCCAGGGTTTTCTGACCCACCCTAAGGAAGGGTGGAGCTGGGCTGGGAGCTGAAGTTAGAACTGGGAAAAGGAGAAAAAAGAAAAAGCAGAAAGAGACAGGGGCAAAAAGAGGCACATGGAGCAAAGAGACATGTGAAGAAGCCGCATTTGCTCGGACTTGTTCGGGGCACAAGGAAGGAGACACTTGAAAAAGAGAGGTAGGTGAGAGACCCATGGGGGAGGCTGACAATGGCAGCTGTTATCTTGACTTGTATTTTGATTTTGCTCTTTTCCATGGGTCCCCACCAGGAGGTGCCTTAGACTTGTGGCAGGCTTTCGGGACTCAGTGGTCCTGCTTTCAGCCAAGCCTGTTTGGATGTGCATTTACCAAGGAAGGGGATGGGTAACTTAAGGTGTTTCATTTGGAAGCTATTTTAACTACTTTCTCTTCTCTCTATTGCACACTAATTGTTTCTCTATTGCACACTAATTGTATTTAAGTTATTTTTTATGGAAGTTCTTAAGCATTAGAGTTGTTGTCTTTATGTAGCAGACAGCAGAAACTATTTAGAGCAGGCAGGTTTGGAGGTCCTAGGGTGCCCCTCATCTTTCCCAGTAACAGATTGAGACAACGTTGCATGTAAAATCATTTCATTTGACATTTAAACAATAAAGACAAAACACTTGATTTGATACCAATATTTATACATAAATGGAAACAAATATTTTTGAAGGGGTTGTAAAATTCATAGTTAATATGCTCCTTGACTTTCACTTCTCTTCATAAATGGGAAGTAGGAAAAATTATTTTTTATATTTTTTGTTAGTTATTTTCCCCCCAGTATTTACTTTGTGCTATTGTTCTGGTTTTCCCCCCATATAAATAGTGTTTAGGAAAAGCTCTAAGTTTTTCAGTTCCAGTTTCTGTTAACAGCATCTCCTTGAAACTCCTAGAAGAAAAACTCTTGCCCCAGTAGATCCCTGATTGTCAGTGACTAATTTTCTATCTTTCAGTTAAAATGAGACTGTGGTTTTCGAAAATTGTTTCCTCTGAGAATTATATTCTGAACCACAGCACCTATTCACCTTTCCTATCTACACATTTGAACATGAAGGCTAAAATTTCATTTATGCTTTTGATAATGTTACTGCTTTTTGCACATCCTTCCTGGGTTTTCTCACACATGCCCTGACTGCCTCCTTCAGTGAGTTTGTATTCCATCATCCTATATTTTCATAATGTTTGCTAGCAGACCCTTTATTCAATTCTCAGCTTTAGCTTGCTTTTTCATTGTGCAATGTCTTTGAAGTTCAGACTGTAAACTTTGTCATCCTCTCTCTCTATTTTGTCTCTATTTTGTATCTTGTGCCTCTGATACTGGTTATTCTTATCTCTGATTGCTTCCCTCAGGTCCTATTCTCTCACAGTGGACCCTTTCCACTCCAGGGGCACCTACTGTTAGATCATTCACAAAACCCTGGGATAGCAAGTAATTGCTTCCTGAACACTTTCCATTTCTTTTTTCCTATGTGCTCTCTTATTCTTCTCTATTGTACTCCACATGGTCTCCATTTTTTTTCAAATTGCTTTTCTCCTTTTCTCAGATTAACTTACCCTAATCATTAAAATTATTTGAAATAACGATATCATCCCATCTCTATTACTCAGACCCAACATGGGAATTTTATAGTTCTTTTTTTGTACATAAGAATTTTTTCACCTCCTTTAGCCTGATATAGCTTTCTTTTGTGTGCTAAAAATACTTAAACCTAACTTCTCAGAATATTTTTGACACAGACAGACTGAAGTTTTCCTTCGCATTACTTTCTGAAAATTGGGCTTATAGAGCAACACTCTACTATAAATAAGATTGAGGGAGCATATTTAAACTCCTTGATTTATGCCACACATTTAATAACAACTACAAAATTTAATAAAATAATTATCAGTTTTATATTAGCAAAAAAAAATTAAATTAGGACCTTTGCTAATTAATTGGCTTTAGATTATAAAATTTAACAAAACATTTCCACTGTTTAGATCTTAAAAAGAGTTTCTCTAAGTATGCTTTAGGGACGGTTTGTTTTTGTTGGAAAAGTCTTTCCATGTAAGTTATTTTGTTTATAATAGACTTGCTGTTGGGCTTACTTTTCCTGTTTTCCTGGTCTAATTAACTATTCACTTATAACAAATTCTGACTGTCCAATGTTTCCTGTCCATATTTCTCTTAGTTATAATTTGAATTTGAGAGACTTTGAATTTTCATTCATTCTCTTTTTTTTTCTTGATGGTTTTCTTTCTTTTTGAGTTGAAATTCACACAGCATAATATTAACCTTTGTAAATTCAAATTCCCAGCAGCATTTACTATATACAGTAATGTTGTGCAGTCATCACTTCTATCTAGTTTCAAAACATTCTCATCATCTGTGTCCATGAAATGGTCATTCCCCATTTCAGTCCCTGGAAGCCACCAGTCTGCTCCTGTCTTTATAGATTTATTTCCTCTGGATATTTTATATAAATGGAATCATATGCTTTGTGACCTTTTGTGTTCGACCCCCTTCATTTGCATAAAATTTTCCAATTTTTATCCAAAGGTAGCATCTATCAGAGTGTCAGTCCTTTTTATGACTGAATAATATTTATTTTATTTATATATCACAGGTTGTATATCTCTTTATCTGTTGATAGACATTTAATTGCTTCTACTTTTTGGCTATTATGATTAATACTGACATAATGTGCTTGTGTACATATTTTCTGGAGTACTAGTTTTCAGTGCTCTTGGGTTTATACCTATGAGGTAATTGCTCTGTGATACGGTAATTATAAGTTTAATTTTTTGAAGAATAGCCAAACTATTTTCCTAAGATGGAAGTTAAGATACTTTTTAAGATTCTCTTCAATATATAATCTAAAGTTTTAAACATCCTTGAGGACAGAATTCCTTGAATGACATCCAGATTTTTTAAATGAGATTCATTATTTAATTAATTATATCTGTTCTTTCAAATGATAGGCAGTTCAAAAAGGCATCCTTAACATTAAATAAGATTGTTGTCATGTATATTGATATTATAATGATACTGACTGATGGGTAGGTAGGCGATGGACCTAGAACAGTTTGAATCATTAATTAGAAAGCAACCATTTGTTTATGAAGACACTAACAAACAGATATGTGAAAGGTAAGGACACATAAAAACCTGACTTTGCCTAGAGGCCTTACCTCAGTCAAAAATAGTAGGTAGTCCTGATACCATGCCTCTGAAAAGTGTTATAAGTATAGCACAAATTTGGGTAATTTGAGATGCTTATGGACTTTAAGTCTTTGGTCCTGAGACTTCTTCATGGCTTGATGAGAACTGCTAGGGACTTTCACCCTGAGAAATTGCAACTCCTCTTCCTGAAGATAGATGGATTCCAGGAAGCCTCTGGATTAGACCCTGTATATGCACGCTCTGCCATTTTTTCTCCCCAACTTTGCCAAGAGCTTTGATTCTTTCTCTTTCTTTGCTGGCAGTTGAATTGTAGGCATGTTATTGTAATGTGGATTCCAACCCCCCCATAAATTCATATCGTAGATACATGAGTCATAGTGAAATCTTGTTACTTTATAGAAATTAACACTCTAGAGATACTGAATCTGATAAAACAATTTTGTAATTAAAAACTAGAAATATCTCTGGTATGTTGGGCATTAGTGGAGGGGAAGTAACTGATGACACTGTTTATTGAAAAAAAGCAGGTTAACACTGACCTTATCTTAAAGCTCATCAGTTGCCTAATCAGTGTCACAGAAAGATTTTACATTTTTCATTGAAGACTTTAGTAAAGTCATTCTTGTTGAGTAACTTACTTCTGTTTCATTTACCTTTTGTTTATGTGATCCTTAACATAACTACCTTAAATCCTACTATGAAAATAGCAGGGGAAAAGTGTAAGGAAGAAAATGGGGAAGAGGAAAACAGAAAGGAAAAAAGCTGAGCTGAAACCTAAGATCACATTAAGGAAAACATTTAAACAAACAGCTTTGGCAGTTGTTTGTTTCAGGGCTACAATTAACCCCACTGATTATTAAGTATAGCTTTCAATAAAATACTCGTATGTTATTCAGTTTTACTTGTCACATCTAATATTTATGTATTTTCTTTGTAGAAAATATAAATATTCAAATAAAGGTCCTTAAGACCATATTGAAAGAAAAAATTTAGCAGTCCTTTCCCTAAATATTTATGTACCAATCTGGGTATTTAAAATTATTATATAAACCACAGATAGGCCTTTGTATTTGAGTATTCTACTAGTGTTTCTCAGTGGCAGGGAAAATGTGGGTGAAATTAATACCAGTCTAGGAGAGAATATTAATTTTCATCTAACCTCTTGCAGCTTTCTATAATGTTTTAAGGAAAATTAAATAACCCTTAAAAATTGAAATGCAAGGATGAAATTACCTATTATTGTGGCCATGCAATGTCACATTTTCTTTTATTAAAAATGAATACATCAGTTTAGATTTATTTGACAGTGGTTTATGCCTTCATAGTCCAAGCTTTAAAGGTTCATTCTGTACAGTAATACTTCAGCAAGATACATCTCCCTCGTCTGCAGGATCTCATTTATAAGCTAGGCTCACCTTCTGCTTCCTGCAGTAATAAACGTTCTTGCTTGCAAGATTTTAGATGAGATATTGTGTTCCCCTTCTTATCCCCCTTTCAACCTATTGCCCTGTAAGGAGGTGTTTCTTTTTTGTGGCATTTAGAGGGAAAAAAAAACCTCTCTTGACTCATTTTTCCAAAGCAGCTCTTTTAATGTGTTTGGAATTGCTTTCTGAATACTGTCTCTCATGTTACTGTTGAGGTGTTTTGTTATATGTGAGATAGAAAATAGGAAAAACCACTTAGAGGACTGCTTTCTCTATTAAAAAAATATCACTTCAATTCAATATAAAAATGTTTTTCTTAGCTCTCTGTGTCTTTAGACTTTTGCTGTTTAAACAACTTATGTAACAACTGGGGAAAATGTATTTAAATATGCATAGAAAGCAATGTAAAAATGTCTGCTACCAACCACTTTAAAATCCACTTTCACAGGACTGATTTTTAAAATAGAAGATGATATATGCTCTCAGAGCACGCTTACTTCTGTGTGTAGGACGGCAAGTCCTTCCATTGTCCTTCCCCAGACTCTCCTTACCAGCAGATTAGCACACTCATTTGCCAGCCTTTGTTGTTTCAGAAGGCAAGGGAAGCCCTCTCTGGACACTGAATAGGGGTGGTCCGTTCAGGGTTCATCTCTGTCTGGTTTATTTCCCGATTTTTCTGGCCAGGCCACCTCTTCTCTAGCTCTCTGTGCATCTCTCTTGCCTCAGCAAGAACTTTCCCAAGGCAGTGCAGGTTTCAGAGGGTGCATTTGCACCATGCACAGGAGTTAGCTGAGCAAATGTGTACCCACGCAGTGATCTACTGGAGGAGTTGTGCACAGTGTCAAGAAGGGGAGCGTCAGACCAAGGAAGAGTTGTGCAGGACAGGGCAACCTGGAGTTTCTGCTTTCTCATCTATGAGCTAGGGACAGTGATATTCATATTGGAGTTGGTTGTAAAATTAAAAGTATTATTGGATGATTATTAAATGTAGTTACTATTACTTTACTTCAAATATTTTTATTTCCCCTTTGATTACTCTGCCTATACCCCATTTCTGCTTCTCTAGCTATGTGGTATCTGGGGGCTATTAAAAGATGTTTATTTTTCCTGATATAGTAAATATTTTGGCATGATTGATTCTCAATTGTTAAAATACTGGAAGTAGAAGAATAAAGTCAGGCCTTCCAAGTTGTAACTGGAAGAAATATTCTTAGCTCTAGTTCCCCTAGTTGTGTTTGGTTTAACTGTACAATTTAATTACATTGCAATAAAAAAACACATTATAAAAGTAACCATACCAAGGACCACCTACAGAGACCACATTAATGCTTTCATTTATTTGTTGTGTAAATGTATAATTTTAGAGAGATTTTTCTACACCATAGAGGACAAAGTATATAGAAATCAATATTAGAAATTACAGTGTTCCTCCTATGTGCTGGCCATTGTATCAGCTGTATTGTAGATGTTTCAAAGACAGCTTCTAAGAGTTGATAACGATGGGAGAGAAATAAATCATTTTCACAAATATCAAAACTATAAAACACGTGGAAGTGCAAGAAAGGTAAAAATTTAAAATATTTATAGGAACAAAATATAATGTCAATGAATGTTTCTTGCTGACTCCTTTAGGAAGGCTTTATATAGAAATGGCATTTAAACTGGATAGGATTGCAATATAAGGGACCGGGAAGGTTAGGATGATGCAGGAGAAGAGAATTGAACAAAGGCATGGAAATAGAAACTGGTCTGGGCCTCCCTGGTGGCGCAGTGGGTTGAGCAGTGCACTGTGAAGCGGATCGCAGCCACTGCAGCACAAGTTCGATCCCTGCTGCCGGCCAGGCGGGGGACCCATATGGCGCGGTGGACCTCTCCTGCTGTGCCCGCTGCTCCCCTCAGCAGTGTACTTCCATTGATCTGCCTGTTCTGCTCCCTGCTCTCTGTGGTGAATCCTCTCACCCCCCACACCTCCGGTCTGTACCCCAGTGCTTGTATGCATAAATAAATAAATCTTAAAAAAAAAAAAAAAAAGAAACTGGTCTGGTGTGGCTGGATATACAGAAGAAGTGAGAGGGGATATATTGGGTAACATCACTGGCCACTCTGGGGAGGCTGCATAGATTTTAGGGTTATTAATAGGATGTGAAAGATTGGGGAGGAAGAGTAAGAAAGAAGGAACTTATGAGGAGAGGTCATTCTAGTGCTGGGGTTTTTAAAGAAAAGGTATTTAACTGCTGATTTACTGCTGGGGTTAGGGAAAGACAGTGGAAAAAGGGATTAAGGAAAGAACTATGGGTTCTTCAAAGAAAGGGCTATGAGTGCTTTGGTGGTGAGAGAGCTACAGTGACCAAACCTGAGGAGAGAAATCCTATATTGTGAAAAGATTAACAAGGCTGTAAAACAATGGTACTTCATTAAAGAAAGGAAGGGAGGAAAGACAAGAACGATGATGAAGTATGCCATTATTCTACTGTTAAAATGTGTAAGAAAGGAAAAGCAAGAAAAGAACATCCTTCAACATGTGACTTCATCAAGGAAGTCTTCTTTGTCCTTATCTCCTAAATTAGGTCAGATTCCTCAGTAATCTTCTTTGAGTTAGTCAGGATCCCAACAGGAAATAGGCAGCACATTGGAACTGGAAAACTGATAAGTTCAGTAAGGAGAAGATTCATAAAAGAGTGTACAGGGCTAAAAGAAACCAAAAAGGATGGTGAGGAATGCCAGGATAGTCCATGGAAGCACTGAGTACTCTGAAGCCAGAGAGACAGGAAATGTTCCCAGAACTGAGAGTTGTAGGGGAAGGACCAAAAGTGGGGAGGTGGGGGGAAGAGCAGACTGCTCCTTGGCAATGGGAAGGAAATTGATTCAGACATTGGGGTAGAGTGAAAGATCACAGATCTGGAGAAACTGACATCTGGTTGTACCCTAAGAGGAGAATAGAAGTTAAGGTGATTTGGAGTGTGAGTATAATGGGATGCTGTTAAAGGGTGCTAAAAGATGGAATTTACATTTAAATAGATCATTCTTTTTTTTTTTTAAAGATTTATTTATACATACAAGAGCTGGAGTACAGGCCAGAGGTGTAAGGGGTGAGAGCATTCACCAGACAGAGTAGGGAGCAGAACAGGCAGACTGACTGATAAACACTGCTGAGGGCAGCAGAGGGCGAGGCAGGAGAGGTCTGCTGCACCATGTGGGCCCCCCTCCCTAACCCAGCAGGTCCCTTACCCTAACCCTAACCCTAACCCTAACCCTAACCCTAACCCTAACCCTAACCCTAACCCTAACTCCTGCTGCAGTTGCTGCGGTTTGCTTCATAGTGCGCTGCTTAACCCACTGTGCTGCAAGAGAGGCCCTAAACTGATCATTCTTGGATGTTTTGGGCAAGAAGAATTGAGGGATTAAACTTGGAAGCAAAGAACACAAGACATAGCTAGGTTTTTCTATTTGGTAGTTGAAAGAACAGAGTTCTTAAATCTATGTTATCAGTTTCAGATTTTTCCTGGCATTTGGTACAAATTGGTAGATACTATGGGCTGTTTCTCCTTTCTTTTGCTGTTGACTAAAGAAAGAAAAGATAAATTTTAAAAATAGTATTTAATTCACATCATGACACATATATAAAAAAAAATACAGCAAACGACTTTATAAAGAATAAAGGGGCCTCCCTGGTGGCGCAGTGGGTTAAGTAATGCACTATGAAGCAAACCACAGCCACTGCAGCACAAGTTTGATCCCTGCTGCCGGCCAGGGAGGGGACCCACATGGTGTGGCAGACCTCTCCTGCTGTGCCCGCTGCTCCCCTCAGCAGTGTACTTTAGTTGATCTGCCTGTTCTGCTCCCTGCTCTTTCTATGGTGAATCCTCTCACCTGCCCCCCACACCTCTGATCTGTACCCCAGTGCTTGTATGCATAAATAAATAAATCTTAAAAAAAAAAAGAATATGGTGGTGAAGTGATTTTGTCAGATACCATGTAGTGTGGTGAGAGGAAACCTGACTACTAATGAAAAACTAAGTTACCCTGAATTAGATAATGCAATTAAAATTAATGACTTATATAAAGTGCTTTATTTTTCTAAATAAACCTAAAATAATTCTAAAAGAACTCCTTTGGATTCTTCTCCTAAACCAAACTTCCACATTTTAATGCTATTTAAAAAAATGTTTCCCTTGTAATTGTTTCCCTTTCCTGTCTGTAATAGAGCTCCTAATGATTCTGCTGCTATGAGAGTCTTAATCTCCAAGGTCATGATTCTTGCTCTTGCTTTCTCTTGACAGCACCAAGTCATGAGGTGGCAGCAGGTGCACGAAACTGCTGACCTGGAGAGCAGAGGTGGACAGCGCTGGCCAGGAGGGCTGCAAAGCCTTAGCAGGTGAGCCAGGGGACAGGCAGGCAGCAGGAGACTAGGAAAGAAGGATCTACCAGGGGTCTGAGGTCCCTAACCAGAAGAAGAGGTTGGGAGAAATCAGATGGCAGGGCTAGAACAGAGCAGCTACAGAGGGAGCAGAGAGGCACCCACATATTAATGAAGCTTTACCCTTGGAAACAACTTCCTGGCAGTCCTTGCTCCCGGGTCTTTCTCAAGGTATGGTGGCTATGAAAGTAAGCACCACAGCACATGACTATGGTGAGGAGATTTTCCCTCAGAAGAAAAAAGAAATGCATGTCATATCCTCATGATCCTTTTTTTACCTAAGGTTTTGAGTTTAAGATAAAAAAAAAAAATCTTCAGGGTTTGTCTTTACTGAATGGATAAGGGTTCCCAGCAGGTAGGTTTTTTATATTATTATTAACTATTGTGTTCTTATCCATTATAAAGAGGATCCTCAAAGGACATCTTCTGTTCCTGGAGTCTTATGTCCTTCAGAAACCAAAGAATGTCCTCTTATCTTTCCCTCATTGTATAAAGAGACAAAGGAAGAAAACAGTGAATCCAGCACCCAGGACTTTCTTTCCTTAGTCCAACCTCCTCTGATTTTTTGATGTCTTTCCTGTTTCAGTCCTGCTTTTCAGTTTCTGCAAATATTTCCTCTTGTTTGCTGTCCCTGTGTATTTATAGCGATTAGCTAAATGTGGGAATCATAATCACTACCTTTAGAATGCTCACTCATGCAGCATAGGACTGTAATAAATAATTGCAATAAATAAATTATATAAATCAATTGGATTGATTTATAAATGATTGTCATTATTAACTGAATACTTTTTAAGGAGTCAGAGCCTACATTTAGCATTAATTATTCTACCATATCTTCACATTGGTTTGAGATTGGCATTTTTATCCCTACTTTACAGAAAGGAAAATCATGGAAAAATTACACTGCCTCTTTCAGCATGTACCATTAACATATGTTAGAAAGTGGTGGAATGAGGACTTGAACAGTAGCAGCCAGGACTGGGCCATACTATGAATCACTACAGATTTAAATCTCATGTGCTCAGAATTGTAATCTAATGTGGGTTTGGAAGAAAGGAAGTAGGCAGTTTTAGAAAGACTTTAGTATGTTTTATAAAGATAAGCTTTTTATTCATTTCAAACAAATAAAAATACAGAGAATAGTCATTATCCAGATTCAGAATTACCTCTCTTGTTTTGTCTAAACCTGTAGTCCCCGTCAATGCCCTAAATCATTTGAAGCAATTCCCAGACATACATTATTTCAACCGTGTTATGTGTATTTCTAAAAGATCTGATTATATAACAAATCCTAATGTTATTATTTCAGCTAAAAATAAAACATTAAATTTAAAATAGACTTCTGAATCTTATAATACTTAATTTTAAAATTATTAAATAGGGCCTCCCTGGTGGCACAGCAGGTTGAGCGCCACATTGTGAAGCATCTGTAGCACAGCAGTGTGAGTTCGATCCCCGGCCAGGAAGGGGAACCACATGGCACAGCAGACCTCTCCTGCCTCGCCTGCTTCTCCCCTCAGCAGTGTGTTTCAGTAGATCCACCTGTTCTGCTCCCTACTCTGTCTCTGGTGAATCCTCTCACCCCCACACCTCTGGCCAACACACCGTTCTTTTATGCATAAATAAATAAATCTTTAAAAAAATAATAAATAAAATTATTAAATACTGTCACTTTACATGGAACAAAATGGGGAGAAAGTTGTTCTATAATGCATATAGCTATTCCTGAAACATAGAATATACGTGTGACTATTTTTTCATAGGGGAGAGTGTTGAAAGTGGGCTGGATGTCATAAGGAGAAAAGTTTAGAGTTAGAATATATGCTGCAGTTTGTGTTGAGATCTGTCCTTTTAATATGATGCCAGGGAAAATGGTCTTACTATACATTTGATCCTCCATCACCAGATTTGTTGACCCGCTATTTTTCAGTGTTAGTTTTCCAGGTATGCCAATTTTGTTATCAATTGAAAGAACACTCATTTTTACTACAAAGATTCCGAGTCCTTTGTCCCTATCTTTTAGGTGTTTTTTATTGAGTGCATATTTTCTGTCGCATAAGTACTTCGAAAATGGTAAGTCATTATGAATTGAGTACTTATTTTAAGTTTGTATTTTTGTGTCAAATGGAAATAGTCACGTTTAGAGGGTTGTTCATAAATCTGTGGAACTACTTTGCATATCTATTGTTTCTCTAAAGGACACTGGGTTCTCTAATTAGACAAGCACAAGTCATATTCTTAGCATGGAATACTTCCTTTGTATACTTAAATGTCTCTCAAAATATATAGAACTAATGTTTTAAAAAAACACCTTTTAGGAGTTAGGTATTGCAGTAGGCTTCGTATAAAAAGCACTCAGTTTCAGACTACATAGAAGACAATGACATTAAACATACCATCCTTCCAAAACATGGTCAGAAACTGAGAGGGAGAAGAGCAAGAGCTATAGGAAATAATAAAGGAAAAGCCACATTTGAGTTGGAGGAGGAGTCCATAGTGAAGAAGTGATATGTGCTCTGACCTGGTGTCAGCTAATGAGATGTTTGAGGAAGATTTCAGGCTTAGAAAAAGAATGTGCAAAGGCCCTGAGGCATATAGGCAACTGACAAGTTCAAGGATTCAAAGGAAAGCTAGAGTGACTGAGCAAAAAGAGCAAGATGATATGATATAGGAGAAGATGAGGTTGGAAAAACAGGTAAGACCTTGTATATCATATTTAAATACCTGAATTTCATGTATAATGAGAAGCCTTTAAAAAGTGTTAAATCTGGATTATTGTTTGGCCTTCTAAAGTATTGTAAAGATCATTTTGGTTGCTCTATGAAAGTTTTAATGGAAGACCTTAAAGAGAATTTGGGGAGACCAATTAAGTGGATTTTAAGTGTTCTACTTTGATAATCCTTCCTCTGATCTTATGCAATATATATGATTTTTTAGGGATTAGGAAGTGGAAGAGGTTATGTGACTTGTTTTATCATGTGGCTGATAAATAACACATGTGGAACTCAGTCTCTCCAATTTAGAGATTGTGCTGTTAAGTACAATATGACATTTCCTCACTATGTCTGAAGAAATCCTGAACTGGTACACCTCTTCTAGAATGGTCCCAGGGATTCCTGTCTCTTGGTTCACTTTCTTATGTTATCCCTTCCCTTGTTGTAGGGTGGACTTGCTTCTAACAAAGAGGATATGAAAAAGTCATGTGATGCCACTCTGAGATTAGATCATAAGACTATAACTTCCATCTCAATAATACTTTTTTCATCTCATTGCTCTCTTGCTCTGATGAAATAGCTTCCATGTTTGAAGCGCCTTATAACAAGGAACAGTTAGCCTCCAGCCAACGGTCCATGGGGAACTAAATCTTGCTAACAAACACGTGAGTTAGAATAGATAGAAACTCTTCCCTTGAGATTTCCCTCTTCATTTGAGCTTTGAGATTTCTGTGAACCAACTGACACCTTGATGCCAGCCCTCAAGACTCTGAGCAGAAGACCAAGTTGATTTATGTCCAGGTAACCTATCTACAGGAATTGTGAGATAGCAAATTCTATTGCTTTAAGCTACCAAGTTTGGGGAATAATTTGTTACACAACAGTTGATAACTACCACAAATGATAATGACAACATTAACAATATTAATAACCACTATAACACCTTTCATTTGTGCAATGCTTCAAACTCCTCCAAAGAAAATCACTGCAGAAAAAACAAAATTAGAAAAGAGCACATTACCATTATCTTCTCCTAAAACACAGCAGCTGTACTTGAAAAATACCACCTGCATTTTCAACAACAACAAAAAAATGGTTTATTCACCTGGTTTTCATTACCTTAATTCCCATCTCTAAAACTATTTGAAACATGCTATGTAGCAAGGGAGTTATTTTCTTCTTTGTACTAAATTATTAGTATAGAGGTACATTTAAACCATCTGGCCCACGTTTTAGTTGGACTTCAAATTTGTAGCTGCCAGTTGGATATCTTACTCTGTGCTGGGGTTTCCTAATCCCTATTTCAATTTGCACTCCAAGAGAGGGACATGGTTTTTAAGCTGTCAATCAGTATTTCTGCCAGTTGAGAAGAAATATAAGGATAAATAAATAAATAAATAAATAATTTACATAAGACCAATGCTCAAATTGGGCAAGACAAAAAGAATTTTTCTCATAAGTTTTCCCAAAAGGAGCTAATTACTGTGGGAGAAAGTAATCTTCATGTTTGGCTTGAATAACCACAGAAACAACAAAATGCAAATATTTTTTTAAGATAGGTAAATTAAAGAAAGAAACTTTTGATTGCACTCTCACAAGGGTTTATTTTTTTAAGTGGTGAGTATATGTGTGAGTGTATGTTTAACCATATGCTCGCATTAGCAGAAAGAGAAAAATAGGAAATACATGAAAAATTCATTCATTTCACAAATAGTTCTTGAGCATCTAAAATGTGCCAAGCAAATTCTGAATGTAAGAGATATATAACAGAATAAGACAAACACAGTCTCAACCCTGACAAAGCCAAATTCTAGTGGGAGAGACAGATAAGTAAAAAGCTTAAGCAATAAATCAATAAACAATTACAGGTTGTGATGGTGATTGAAAGTAAAAAAGAATTGTTTACATTGGTTGTTTGGAAAAAGCTTGTTTGAGAACTAAAGGAAGGGTGGAGTTAACTACTTCTGGAACTAGGAAGCGCTTTCCAGACAAAGGGACAAAGTTAGAAATGAGAGTGTGTAATGTTCTAGATCCTAATGATCTCTCTGTGATCTGGGTGGAAAGTGGGATGAGATGAGGTGGAGCAGTAGTCTCGGGTCTGATCATTTTGGGTTTTGTAAACTCTAGAGAAAAATTGGACTTTAAGTTCAAAGAGAATCGATTGAAGGCTTTTACCATCCCAATAGCATGTTCTGGCTTATGTTTTCAAAAGATCATTCTCAGGGTTGTGTGTGGAAGAGACTATAATTATGCAAGCAAGAATGTATTCTAGGCTAGCGATGACAGTGGCTTAGAGCACAGAGGTGCAATAGACATGAAGAATAATGAACAGTGTGGAAGTAGGACTTGAATATTACTTGAGTTTGGGGGGCTGAAGGAAAAGATAAATCAAGGAAACCACTTGAGTTTGGTGTTTGGATAAAGTGAACATAGTGCTATCTACAGTGCTGAGAAATCTCTAAAGAGCTTGAGAGACTCAGGAAATGGGTTTTGAACATGCCAAGTTTGAAATGCCTGTGTAGTATTTAAGTAAAAATTTAAGTTTGGAAATTGAGTGCATACATGTGAGTTGGATATAAGTATAAAGTCAGTCACTTTTATGATTAGTCAAAACATTCAGACACATGCAATATGGAGGATTATGCTCAGTAATCTAATTCTTTGATTTTTAGAGAGCTGAAATAATCTCTGATCCCTTTTTGTTCTTTTTCACTTTTAATTATAATCCAAACACAAACCAATGCCATTTTATTGCTCCATGCTTTCTATTTATTTAATATTCCAATTCTCTATTATAAAAAAAGTTGATTTAGTTATAAAAAGGAAGAGAAGTCTTAAATTTTGAGAGCACTTACTATAGAGCAGGTAGGGAACAACCTAATATTACATCACATAATTTCAAGATAACCCTCTAAGATTATCTCCTTTTCACAGGTGAGAAATTGAGGTTCAGAGTATTTAAGTAATTAACCCAATGATACATAGGTGAGATTCAAAGCCAAGTTTTCTCTTGGCTCTAAAAACCCTTCCTCATCTTTATGGACTCTGAGAAACACAGAGCTCCTTCTGGTTCTCCTTTTGTTTCCATATTTCCTTCTATTGTCCTTATATCTCCTTTATCATTGAACTAAACTGAATTCAAGCAACACTTAAAGTAGTCAGGCATTTGTATTGCCATTGCTTTGATTACATTTGTGCTGATTAAGGACAAGCTTCTTTCCTCACCTCAACATTTGATGGTGTCCTGTGTTGTCTCAGCTGCTTAATAAAAAGGAACTCCCAATGTCTTTTCTTCTGAGAATATCATAAATAGCCGTTATTGCCCTGGCAATTTTCTGGACTTCTGCATCCAGTGAGGATTGGCTGTTACCTAAACTGTTCATTTTCTCCTGGCCATAACCCACAGGAAACTAGACTCATTAACTCTGAGACTTACTTAATGGAACAAATAACTTGGTTTTCTTTCTCTTCTTTTTGTTTTTTACATAATACATTTTCTTATTATAGTTCCCATTCTTGTTGTTCCACTTTTAATTTCATTATTTTCTTTTTATGTTTCTTTAAAAAAATAACCTCAAACCTTTTGCTACTTTCAGTTTTTCCCCAATGTTTCTGTATTTTCGAATAGTACTATTTGAACCTCTTAATATTTATTTGTTCATTTATTTAAACAAGCTAATAACTAACATGGGACTTGACCCTTCTTTCTCAGGGAAACAAAAAGTACTTGTCATTAGGAGATATACATATCTTAATTAGACACACTAGTCAAAGGAACACCCACATTATTTTTTAAACAATCTCCTCTGAAGCAATTTCTGTGCCACTCACTGTTATAAGCTGTGACCTATCACTTAACCTCTTAGTCTTACTGTGAGGCAGATACTATCATTACCTGCAATGGGTTCATGAAGAAACCATAAGGAAAATAGAACAGGACTCCAAAACAGAAAATCCATTTCCATGTTCTCTCTCAGAAACAGAATATAACCCTAGCCCCCTATAAGTAAGGAAGGAAGGTAGGAAGAAGGAAAGAACTCGGAAATGGGGTCTATGACTATGCAAAGATGAGGTTTCCAGGGGAAGAGTGGAGTTCCAGAGGGAGAGAACAGAAGAATGGAGTATGACTTAACCTGTATGGAGGAGAGGCAGGCTATGAAGGGGGACCTACATCCTGGGGAAGGTAGAACTTTTTGCTCTCCTTCCTTTTTCATATAAAAAGTTAATCTAGAAAGTTATCCTTTCCCTGCTAGCACTCCAATAGAGAAATTTGCTGTTGGCTATGTAATGTGATGTACCTGTATGAAGAGATCCCCCCCACCAGAATACAATGGCTTCAGGAAAGAGGGTATCAACCTATTGAATGGACAATGAGACAGTTTTAAGTGGTGACTAGCAGTACTGTTAGGCAGTTCTGGTGGAACAATCAGAGACTCTTTCTAGGGAGATGTTATAGAGCAGTGAATACTTTTGAAATGGAGATACTGGAGCACTAGGAAACATTTATATTTCATGACACTCTTGAATTGCACATACTTTAGGAGGAGAATATGAGCACATTTCATATTTAAGTTTATGCAATCATATGTAATGTATATATATATTTTAAGATTTATTTATTTATGCGTACAAGAGCTGGTGTACAGGCCAGAGTCACAAGAGGTGAGAGGAGTCACCAGACACTGGGGAACAGAACAGGCAGACTGACTGAAACACACTGCTGAGTAGAGCAGCTGGCGAGGCAGGAGAGGTCTGCTGCGCCATGTGGGTCCCCTCCCTGGCTGGCAGCAGGGATCGAACTTGTGCTGCAGTGGCTGCGGTTTGCTTCATAGTGCGTTGCTTTACCCACTGCGCCACCAGGGAGGCCCTGAAATGTATAATTTTATGACATCTTGTTAGCATCTATAAATTAAGGAAAAAAAAAACAACAAACTATAAATCCCCCAAATAGCCCATCCCCAGCAAAGGATCTTGGTACAAACAAGTTTTTGGTAAGAGTTACAGCTTTACCAGTAGCAACGTGGTTGCTACTTTTGTTTTATTAGAACCAAAGTGTGCACATGAACTACAATCCAGTATTCAGAAAATTATAGATTAAATGAAAATAAGCCTACACTCTAAATTTAACCAAAGAATGCACAAATAATTTAACAATAGTGAAGCTAGCAGTCCTTTGTAATTAGAGTAATAGTAGTAGTGAATAACAACTGTGACCAACCCAATAGAACACTGTGGAGATACTGATAGTTAAGGATACTTTCAGGAAGGAGGGGGAATTTCAAGTGTCTGCAACACATAAGTAGTAAACACTTTGCAAACTTGTTTGATAGCTAAAGGAATACTGCTTTAGAGTCCTCAGTATAGTCTAGAATGTGTTTATTTTATGAATACATTTTACTAATTCTTAATAGCTTACTCTGTAACCATTAGGGATGCTTTGGGCCGCATGTCATAGAAAATCCCAGCAGGTAGTGACTTGAGCCATAAGAATATTATTTATAGAATAAAAGTCTGTGGACATATAGTTTTGGTAGTAAATCAGCAGTTCCAAACTTATGGGTGTTGAATGATATTTCTGTAGTTCTCTTGGTTTTCCCTGCAGCACTAGGCTTCATGTCTTCATGCTCAGAATGAAAGGACATGATCAAGGGTGTGGCCAGCCTGGTGAGGTCTCCTTTCACCTGTCATTTGCCTTTATCAGGGAAGAAAAATCTTTCCTAGAACTTCCTCATGAAGGACACCCCTGTTATGTCACATTAACCAGCACTAGCTCCTACCACCATATAAAGTAAAAATAGGAAAGGGAAGATGTAGATTTTCTTTAGTTTCTAGAGAGATAGGCAAGGAATAAGGAAGTTGGGAATTATCGTTATGTTATCAAGTAAGAGTTTAAATAGGGTCACTGGGTCAAAATCTCTATCACTTGTTCTGGGTTCAGCCACCTCCACCACAAAAACAAACAAAAAGACTTCACTGCTGTAAAAAGGAACAAAACCAAAACAAAACAATTTCTCTTAACCAACAGGGTAGAGAGATGGAGAATTAGCAAGGGAGAGGGAGAAGGTCCAGTTACTGGCGGAGAGTGGAGTTGCAGCAACAGATCTGCTACCGCTGAGGTCAGGGCTCTGTCACAGAGGGGGTCCTGTGGCCCAGCTGCCTTCCAAGCAGCTCCAGTGAAAAGAGAGCAAGCCCACATGTATCACTCCCTTTTAAAGCACCACAAAAGGGTCACTTAGCCTTCTCAGGGGCCTACTTGTTCAGGTCTTAGGGATGGAGTTCCATGGTTCAAGCAGTACCAGAAATATATGTAGTGACTTAAGCCGTAAGAGGTGTCACCTCCTTCAACAGTGATGGTATTGGTATTCTTGGCTTGAAAAGCTGTGATATTTTTAGCCCAGCTCACGAGGCTTGCTGGCCTCCCTGAGGGCCTGGGAGTGAAGGGCTGGCTCAGTCTCCCCAGCTGTTAAGAAGTAGTGGCCATATTCTCCACATTTACAACGTTTTACTTTTGGTGGATGTCTTACAACATAAGGTAAGACTTCTCACAACATAAGTCATTCATAAATAGGCCTCTGTTTATCTCTCTATTCTCATCCCCCACCCAGTCTCTCAGGCAACCTGGATTCTGACTATACTGGACCAATTGTAGTTCCTACATCTCAGCATCCTGATCTACTCCTCTATGTCTTAGTTTTCTATTCACTCTTTAAAGACACAGTCTGGGGGCCTCCCTGGTGATGAAAGGGGTTAAGCACAGCACTATGAAGCTATCTGCAGCCACCGCAGCACGAGTTTGATCCCTGGCCAGGGAGGAGACCCACATGATGTGGCGGACCTCTCCTACCTTGCCCGCTGCTCCTCAGCAGTGTTTTTCACTCAGTTTTCCTGGTCTGCTCCCCGCTCTGTCTCTGGTGACTCCTTTCACACCCTGGACCTCTGGCCTATACCCCAGTTCTTATATGCATAAATAAATAAATCTTAAAAAAAATAAAATAATGACACAGTCTGTGGAGCATTTTCCATCCTTCTCATTTTCTCCTCTAAGTTCCTATATTATCTTATATTCTGTGATGTCATTTGAACACAGTGTTTTGTTTCTGCTTGTTTATTTGCCAGTCTTCCTTACCAAGCCTTGATGAACAGGGGTTTTATTGTGCTCATCTTGTCAGAGATTCCAGACATATAATAATAGATCCACATAAGCTTGCTGAATGAATGGACATGATGAAAGACTGGATCACTGGCTACTACTCAGTCCTTGATACCCTGGGTGTAAATGTCTTGGATGCTGGTACAATTTTCTTTCCTCTTTCTTTTTTTGCTCCATAGTTTTGCTGTCCTGCACATTTTCCCCAGGACTCTCATTTTACCTGTGTAGCACAAAACTGTGGCCTCCTGCTTTTCTTTCTGCTACTTTGTCTCTTGTCATTCCCATTATAGACTTCTTCCTAAGCCTCAGGCTCAATCTGCCACCTTCCAGCATCCAATACCAAGTCTGCACAATCTTAACAAACCTCAATAAGCCTTGACTCAAAAGTAAGCCAGTCTCTTGCCTCATCGTTTGGTTACTGATTTTAAGGATCACGTTTTCTCACATTGTTCTCTAATGGGAGAAAATGTTTATATCCATAAGGCAATATTTTGTTTGAACAAAATAGCAGGTTTTGTATTTGAAAACTGTTAAAGAAAACCAAAAATTCACATATTTAGAGACCTAATTGGCTTTTATTAATGAACTCATGAATAACAGTATCACATGTAATTAGTAGAGGCATTAATGTGCAGACCTAGGGGTACCCTGGGACCCTGAAATTTGCATCCCCTAAGGGGGTTCAGCTGTCCATGTGCACACAGACAAAGCATACTCTTAGTGTAAAGAACTTTAATAGAATTAGTGTACATAATGAGAGAAGAAAGGAGGATGATGTTCCAATAAAACACTCAAAGGTGACAGTTGGCAGAATGAGGGGCATCCTGGGACCCCCAAAACTTGTATGCTCTAAATGGGTTCTACCATCTGTCACATAAAGCCAAAATATATTCTTAGTGTATTAAGACTTCAATAGAAAAGAACTTTAATAGAATTAGTGTGCAATAAAAAGAGGAAAAGATAATCGTTTTCAATTAAACACTCAAGTTACCCAACCAGTCGTGGGCAAGCACACAGCCAAACATAGTTTGCCCAAAGCAGGGCCACTGAGGTCCAAAAGTTTGGCATAAGTCTAAGGCTCCATATGGCAGGCAACCATGAGTAAGATGCAGAAGGGGCAAGTCTGGAAGAAAAGGAGCAAAATCAAAAGACAAGTCAAGATAAAGGCTGCCATTGTCAGCCTCCCCAAGGGTATCTCACCCATGTCTCTTTCAAGTGTCTCCTATGTCCCCCTAGTCCCTGGTACAATTCCAAGACTCAGAAGCAAGCATGTCCTTTTCTTAACATGTCTCTCTGCTCCAAGTGTCTCCTCCAAGTCTTCTTCCTTCTCTCCCAAGTTCTCTTTAGCTTCCCCTTGCTTAGGTGGGGGAAGGGAACCTGGAATCTTTCCCCTTTCAAATAGGGATTAAATGTTAAAAAACGGGAAGGCTTGAAGCCCTGTTGCTGAGACCTGAAAGCCAGCAACAAGTCTAAGGCACCCTCTTGTGGGGAACCATAGGAAAGAGACAGAGGGGCCAGGCAAGTCTAGGAGGAAAGGTACAAAATCAAAGCACAAGCCAATATAAAGGCTGCCATAGCCATCTTCCCCACAGGTTCCAACTTATCTCTTCTCCCAGTCCCCCAGTCTTTGTGCAATCCAAAGTCAAGAAGCAAGAGTGTGCTTTTGTTCCACGTGCTTGCCCAGTCTCCTTGCCTTCCACATTATACAGCTTCACCTTTCCCAGTAGGTAGTCCAAGGAGAGTGCATATAAATGGGGCGGGGAACATGGTAGCACCCCCTTTTATGGAGAGATCTCTGTTTATTCTCTTGTAACATTCCTGTCTGCCTTTTATTCATTGATGGTTTTGAAAATATTCTGCCTCCAACAGAAAATAACGCCACTGTTCCCAAATTTTCTTATTTTCAAATGACTTTGAATACTGGTTTCCCCAGACTTTTGCACAATTTGAATCTGAGGTTCAATATCTAGTTGAGGTTTAGGGTATAGGACCTCCTTGGTGGCCTAGGGGTCAAGTCTCAGCACTATCTCTGCTACAGCCTGAGTTTGATCCCTGATCAAGCAGCTAACCTACTAATGGTGCAGCAGCCCTCTCCTGTCTCAGCCACTGCTCCCCTCACCAGTGTATTTCAGTGGATCCCCATTCTGTTCTGCTCCCCATTCTGTCTCCGGTGAATCCTCTCACCCCCCTCCCCAACACCTCTGGCCTATACCCCAGTTCTAAGCAAAAAACAAAATAAACAAGTGTATATTTAAGAGATTGAGGGGCTTTACTATAAAGGCTTAAAATACAGAGTAAATTGGAAGATTTGTTAGTGGACAGGGAAATAGAAACAATGCAGAGGTGACCAGAGTAGGTCTTCTGTGACAAAATGAAATTTTATAACTTAAGTTGACCTTAATATGATTAAGGAATATTATTTATACTTTATAGATTGCATTTGTTATAACTGGATCAAGATTACCAATTAATATCAATCAGAACAAACTCCTCTTCTGGTTGCTGCTAACATTGTGTAAATAGCCAGGTGATAAGAAAATGTGTGATAAAGGTGGTAAGAGTCTTAAACCAGCACCATCCTGATGGTAGATCTGGTGGTAATGGAAAAGGAAAGCAATTAGTTTTGCAGTGAAGTGGAACTGATCCTCCCCAAACAAGGGGAAAATTTTAGTTGTCAAAATAACTGGTATGGGTGAGAGATTTACTGGCCATCAGGAGATGGAGACCAATGTAGTTAAGATCCTTGTGATGCACAGGACAGACCTATGGAAGGAAGAATCTGCACTTCCCACATCTATTCTGTCCCTCAAAAGGCATGGCAGCGATATATTGGGTTTATAGCTGTACACAAAACTCTTGAATGAAAACCTTTATTGTTGACATTTTGAAGTCGAAACTCTATGACCCTCTAACCTTTCTCACCAAAATAAAAGATTTTTGTTTTGTTTTTAATCTCTTTGTTCAGTCATGTAACAGGAGTTTCTTAGCAAGACAACTAACAACCTCTTTCAGTAGGACAGGTCATAAAAGAGGAATTTCTTCCTAGTGTTTGGTCTATTAAATATCCCTTTAGCCAATGTACTTGTTGGTTTGCATCTCCATTTTGAGCAAGTTTTCCAACCAAAAGTAAACCAGACTTGTGCAAAAAGAAGATGTTGACTGACTTATACTCCTTTTAGATGTTATAAATAAATCTCAAATTGTCTTAAATTTCCCCTCACATTAGGGTAAAATTGAGCTCAGTATTGTTTTTGTCTCCTGGCCTTTTTTAAAAAACATCTTCTCATGATGAAAATTCAGTGCTCCTATTGATTGTCCATTTTGAAGTAAACCTATCTTTTCTCTGGTCACTTCTAAGATTTACTAATTTCCTTTATCCTTCACCCTGCATTTTTTACTACGTATCTGAGATAGTCTGGGTAAAAGAAATTGTGCACCAGTCAGAGGAGCTTCCCCAAGTCCTATTTGAACAGATGGATTAAATTATGAACTAGTGGGTCTTTCCATACAATTTGGTCCACTGCATTGACCACGAGGCGCAATGATAGACAAAAAGCTTAGTTCCTGATTAATGGTTGCCTCTAACTTTCCTGGAGGGAGGATACTGAAAGCCCACACACACATTTGGGAGGTAACCTTAGAACAAGGGCCAGTATAGCCCATATGCATAGCCCAGAACAAGCTATGATGGTGTGCTCCACCTCATAAACTCAAGCACCTTCTCTTTAAATATCTCCTTCTAGTGCCCTTTTAAGAATCAGGCTAAATTGTCCTTTCTAGCACTGGTTCCCTCATGCATGACTCTTGAAAAAAGTTTTGTATCATTCAACTACACCTAGAGCTCTCTGGAATTCTTTTCTAGAGAACAAAAGACCCACTCTTTGTGTCAGGCTCTCTAATATAGCTAATAAAGATTTTCTTTTAAAACGAAATGTACCTGGCTAATAACAACATGTACCTCTTTAGTTCAAGGTTTCACATCTTTATTCACTTCTGGAAATCTCTCAGCTGTTTTCTCTTTTGCCTCAGATCTTTTCATTGTTTTATTTCCTTTAACTTCCCTGTTTTCTACCTTTTTATGGCTCTGTGCTGTGTTCTGGGTTATCTCTATAGATTATCTTTCATTTCACTGATTTCCTTTTCTGCTGCAATAAATCATTATTTAACAAGTACATTGAATAGCATTTTTGTTTTGTAATGATTCTGCTATTTTCTTCCTGATTTTTTTTTAATAGGTCAACGTTCTTCAGCTTTAATGACTTCCGCATTTAAAGAATATGCATTCTATCTCATTGAACATTTAAAAACACATGTTATATTAAAGGCCCTTTTGGATTGCTTTCTTATCTCCATTTTGCTGGGATTGAGGTTCCCTTGTTTATCACTAAACTTTCTCATCTAATTACTGCTTATGAGTTCATCTTCTGTGCAAGTTATCCTTCCTAACGGTTTTACAAGAGTCCCAGGGGCATTTCTCAGGGGTGATTTAGCATCATCTCTACTGAGGTTCTAAACTATCATGTTTTTTGTTTGAGATTCTGCTCAATGTGAGCACCATGAATTTATATACATACTTTCCCTGAGCATAGACTTGACTCCTCCATTTAGACTATTTCCTCTTTATCCCTAGAAAGATAGCGGTCTCCTGGTCTAATCTAAGGTCTGTTGATTTTATGGCAGGCCAATTCTTTGTTAACTTCATTCTTTAGGCAATGAATAGCATTCGTACTATGTTTAGGATCTGCATCTTGAGTATTATCTCCATAAAGTATTAAAGTCTCAATTATGGCCTCCTGGTGCCTCATGGGCAGTGTAGCTCTAATTCCTTTTACTCTAAGACTTTAAATTCCTACTTCATTTATGCAACCAGGATTTTCTTTCTTGTGTTGAACTTGACTACACACTATTAAAATTTTTAAATATTTTTGAGATTTCTAGATGTATTTACTGGAGGGATAGAGGGCTTTTCCTCTACCTACCTACCATCTTAACTGGAAGTCATTCCAGCTCTTTTATATACTTACTTTTAAAGTGTAATACATTAGGTGTTCAAGAAATGGTTAGTGAGTTGTACAAATGAAATATACATTATATTTTCTCCAAATTGAACCTCATACATAGGAACTTTAAATCAATGTTATGGAAAATGCATAGAGCAAAAAAGAAATGCTGTTTTGGATGGTGTGTCAATTTGCTTACTCATTTTATTGTGGAATTTTTTGTTTGTTTGTTTTCACCACCTGATACTCTGTTAGGCTTCTCTGAGAAATAGATTCTTTATAGTTCTGTAATTAAGTGGAATAGTCTCGGGTTTGGTTTCAGCAGATTTTGGGTTTAAATTCCAACTATGCCACATTCAAATGTTCACATAGTAGACACTCAGTAATCACTTGATGTAAGAAGAAATGAATGAATGACTACAATCAATTCTTCTCAAGTAAAATATGATAATATTTACTTGTGGAGGATAAGGATAGAAAAGTTGGAAAGGAGGCACTACAAGATCAGAAACCTAGCTCATACAATGCCAGGAGCCTGAGGTAGGGGTGGAAGTGATTATATAGTTGTTAAACCAGCTATAGGAACTAAAAAATCCTTGGGCACCAAGGCACACACCCAACCTATGTTTCAGACTTCTATTTGTGTCATAGGGCGCAGACTGGAGGTGACGTTAAGGAGATTGAAGGCCATTGTAGAAACTCCAGTCATTTTCAAATTCTGCAGAGTAATCCCAAGTCAGTAGTGAATGGGCCACTCCACAAAGGAAGGAGCCCCTCCCAAAGAGAAGAAGACTATCTCCATGCAGTTTCTGCACTGGTACTGGGCAGCCATCTGCCCACCTGTGTCTATGCAGGTGCTTCTCTTCACCAGCCCTCTCCCTCTGCAGGGTAGCAGCTTTCCTGCCTGCCCGTTACCTGTACCATGCTGGGGCTTCTCTTCACTGACCTCCCTCAGCAGAGGCAGCTCTCCCCTACACCTGTGACCATGCAGGCATCTCTCTTAGCAAACCTTTCAGGTAGCCTTTTCTGCCTGTTTGTGTCTATGCAAGTATCCTTTATTCTTCTCTCCTTTATATAATAAACCTTCCCTTTTGGATATAACTGACGTCTCTACGTTTTGGAGAAACTCACCTGGGAAACTTGCCAGTGGGCTGAATGGGGAACTCTGGTGAAGCTTTTCCCAGAGTGAACCAAAGGACCCCACTCTCTGAACCTGAAAAACTCCAAAAATGACTTTAGTTACCACCTTATAGGGCTTTGAGACTTAAGTTCATCCACGTAAAAAAATCGAGCATGGTGTTTAGCCATAGAGTAAGAGTTTAATATTAACTATTTTTATTTCATAGTTTCATGAAATTCATACCTCAGGACCTGGACATTGAATAATTTCAAAAATTATGTGTCATCTTGACTTTTCTTTTAGTTCCTTTATCATTTCCATTATCTATCTTTTAAAAATCTTTGTTCTTTTTAGGGTCACACACATAAATGGTAATACGATCCCAATGTCAAATAATAATTTCATGATTTCCTAATAGACTAGATTCTGGAAAATATTATAACATTGCTATATATTGATAACGATGGAATGGTTCATCTCCAGGTATGTATTTATTACATTATTTTTAAAAAAAGTAGAAGATAAGTAGAATATGCATAAATAGAGGCCAAGTATCTGTGTACCAATGGAAATACCATGTCATATTCTAAATGAAAAAAAAAAAAAGACTTTTATAAAATAGTTTAATAGGTATTTTTTTTTTTAAAGATTTTATTTATTTATGCATACAAGCACTGGGGCACAGGCCAGAGGTGTGGGGGGGTGAGAGGATTCACCACAGAGAGCGGGGAGCAGAACAGGCAGATCAAGAGAAGTACACTGCTGAGGGGAGCAGCGGGCACAGCAGGAGAGGTCTGCCACACCATGTGGGTCCCCCCCCCCCTGGCCGGCAGCAGGGATTGAACTCGTGCTGCAGTGGCTGCGATTTGCGATTTGCTTCGTAGTGCGTTGCTTAACCCACTGCGCCACCAGGGGAGGCCCTAATAGGTATTTTAATATAAGACAAAAAATAAAAAAATTTGGGTTCATTCTGATTTTCATTGATTTTTTTAAGAGAATTAAAATACCTTACAGAAAATTAGATCATCATCTAGTTTCATGCTACTATAGTCCTCTTACTATTCAACTACAATTTATGTAACTTAAACTATAAATTTTGAATACTATTGTATTTCCCTGCTTGATAATAAATATAGAAAGTTATATTGCCATCTTGTGAAAAAGATGCAGAACTGCACTGTATTAACTCATCTGAAAAAGTTGAAATAGGTGGAGGAGATTTAGAGCAAAAGAGTTGTGCATAATAAAGATTAATCAGCATATTTTTGCTAACTTAGCTAGATTTAATGTTTAAAAAATACAATCTATGTATTTGCTACCTCCAAAATTTTTATGTAGCATGAATAATAAAAGGCTAACATACTGAATAGAAACCATGTAAGAATTACCAAATTTTAGCACATTTTGATTTCAAGTGAAGAAAGAAGAAGAAGAAATTATGCCCAATGTTCTGAATTTCTAGCATATATGACTGACTCAAACATATTGCTAAACACAATGGAAAGGAAAGGGAATTATTCCCAATATGGCATATTTCACTACCCCTATATGGTGTACTCACCACAGCCTACCCATGGCACAACCTACACAAAGCCTGCATAACCTTCCTGTTGTGTAGAAAAATAATCTGGGGATCAGACAGAGGTGGTTATAACTCAGACAAAAGTTATCCTGTATGAATGAAAGTCACTCCACAACATTTACTTTACTTTGATATAGGGAGAGCCAAGGAACACTTGCTTTTAAACTCAATATCAAGCACATTATAGCTAAGTGCAAGGCCCTTTGAATGATCTGATGCAATAGACAAAGCTGCTACTTTCCTATTGATTCACAGCAATGTCCTTGCCTGCTTCTGTGGGAGCACTCCACAAATGTTCCTGCTGAAAAAGGTACATGTTCATTGGGATAGTGCAATGACATGTAAATGGCTCTGCATTTGAGGTTTAAAGGGTCAAACATAAAGAACAAAGAAATACTATTTTTGTTAGAAAAAAAAAGGAGACAGAATCTTGGAAAAAAGGGTGGTTAAAGGTGGGAAGTAATTAGGTTAGCTGAAGAGCTGGTAATGGCACTTGAAATGGAAATTTTTGTGGCATCATTTTGATGATCAAAAAATAGCAAGACAAAGAAAGGATCGCTTCTTCTGATCCTGCTCCTATTACTAATATTTTGAATTCCTTCATTGATTTAAAGGTCTATAGGAGTTGTCAGTTAAATCATATCACTGGCTCTATGCTTTTCTATATATTTAAGGAAGTGGTCATGCAAAAGCCGTGAGGCATGAAACTGAAGGAATTTTATTCCTAAGACATTGCTTTGAATTTTCTTGCCCTCATGGATTTTACTTAGATCCTTTAATGCTATAATGATTTGGTTTCATATTGAATGTCCTTTGGGCTTTCATTATCATTTATTTTCTAAAAAAGTTTTCCATGAGTTCAAAATAATCCTTTTGGTAATAAGGCAATTCAATTATAGTGGCAACATAAAAGGAACCCAACATGATACAATTCTCTAGTGAGATCAGATTTACTGCTAAACCCCGATGATTTTATAAATCCCAAATTTGTATTTGCATTTCAAGACACCCAACTAAAAGACTTGATCAGAACCTAAAGCATCAAGTAAAAGTAAATCTCTCTTCCATACACAGCAGATTTGAATTAAGAGTGTAAGTGGCTATTCTAGTGCCACGCTACCATGACTGGTCATTTAAACCGATTGAAGCACTTTTGTTACATACTAGGTACTTTGTGTTAGATACTTTTTTCTTTTATTTCCCTTAGCACTTCCATTTTCTATATATTCTTCTGAAAAACTCTACTCTTTATAAGGTCATATACATAGAATGCTGTATCCCTTGTTACACATGTGACCATTTTAAATCACTCAACCTCTATTTCAGTTTCCTCATTTAAAAGTGAAAATAATGGTGGCATTTCCACTCATGGACAGAGGAGATGTCCAATTCTTCTCATTCATAAAAGAGACCTCCCATGCCGCAGGACTGGTTAATGCACATTCCCAGGAGTCACTAGACTATATTGTAACTAGTCTTATTTTAAATTAAACCATTCTCCAAAGCCCTAACTGCTGACAAGAAATTCAAATTATGGATCCTGCAGTTAATGGCAATGTGACCTTAAACTCTCTGTCTCAAGTACATTTAATCCACAAAATGAGGTGATATCAGTACCTATCACTTAAGTTTTTATGCAGTATCATAGTGCTTGGCATATATATTAAGTTCTTCAAAGGTGTTTACTAATTAAGATAATATACAAAGAATAGAATATAAATGTAAATTTGTAACATGTATATGCTTAAATACTACTAATGTTCATAAGGATGAGATCATAGAATTCTCCTTACTTTGTATGAGATCATAGAATTTGGCGCTGAATGCCTAGAAAATTGAATTTCCTGAGAAGTGATTGATGACCAAGGATGAGAAGTTGGACACCAGAATGAGGAAATTCTGAGAAGGTTTAAGTAGAATAAAGGAGAAGTATTATGGAAATAGCAGTGCAGATACACATGTTTTTGTCAACATAGAGTGAGGACTACTGCTTATGATTAGGTATTTAATAGATGTTTAGAGTATGAGTTGATGGCAGAAGTTTAGAGTAGGACCAGAAATACTGAAATGAATCAGGAGCGGTTACAGGGGAAGTGTGCATATCAGAGAAATTGGCAAACCCCCTTCCATTATCTGTTTATCAGGTATTTATCATAACATCTATAAATCTTGATTGCTTCAACTCAATTGTTTATATTCCCATCTTCTTTCAAAATATGGCCTAGGACTAGCAGCATAGATCTTATCTGAGAGCCTTTAGAAATACATTCTCAAGCCCCACTCTAGACCTGCAATCCCATCTACATTTTTAATAAGATGTCCACATGTTTCCTATGAATGTTACAGTTTAAGAAACACTATTTTCATAGACCTTGAATTTCTAGCTTGGTGCCTAGCACTTGATCAATACTTAATGGAATATTGAATGAATTAAGTTGAATTCCAAGAGGTCACAACATTGAGCTTCAGGTGGAGATGAAAAAGCAAATTTTAACTAAACCTAATGCCTTAACCTAGAGCTAATCTACGGTGACTAAAGAAACTAAGAAAAATCATCTATCTTGGTCAAGGTTCTGTAGGAGGAAAAGACTGAGTGATTAGGGATTGGAGCTGTGTGTGCAAATGGGCTCTGGAAAAAAAGCCTTGGAGAGAGCACACAGAAACCAATTTTGAATATAATTCCTGAGCCTCCTCCCATAGCAATGCAATATGATCTCTTTTTAAACAAATGATGCATTGTGTCTTACACTGAGTTTACATGTGGGAGCAACAGAAGCCTGAGTAGTGGATGGGTAATGCTACCCTAATTCTGGGGAAGGTGGACATCAGAGAACTTTGTTCAGAGATTGCTTTGGGGTCTTAAATTGCAAAAGAATCAAGGCCAGGGTCTCCCTGATGGCTTAAGAGGTTAAGCACTGCACTATGAAGCATCTGTAGCCACTGCAGCACGAGTTGAATCCCTGGCCAGGGAGAGGACCCACATGATACAGCAGACCTCTCCTGCCTCTCCCAGTGCTCCCCTTGGCAGTGTATTTCAGTCAGTCTGCCTGCTCTGTTCCCTACTCTGTTTCTGCTAAATCCTCCCACTCCCCACACCTCTGACCTATACTCAAATTCTTTCATCCATAAATAAATCTTCAAACAAAAAAAAAAAGAAGTGAGGCCCCTACTCATTCCTTCTGCATCAAATTTTTTAGATGCTCATGGAAATTACCACTCAAACAAATATTAGCTCATCCTAATATCTGCTTTTGGAACTGACCAAAAGCAATTCAAGTTACTTACAGTGACTTACAGTTACTGCATATGCTGATGGAAATTTTGAGGTGTTCATTCAAATATAAAATTAAAACATCCATTTTGAATAAGTTTCTCTGTTGTTTTAAAGGATTTTATTTTTATTTATGCATACAAGAGCTGGGGTACAGACCAGAGGTGCAGGGGTGAGAAGATTCACCGGAGACAGCACGGGGAGCACAACAGGCAGACTGACTGAAATACACTGCTGAGGGGATCAGCGGGAGAGACAGAAGAGGTCTGCTGAACCATGTGGGCTCCCTCCCTGGTCGGGGGATCGAACTCATGCTACAGTGGCTGCAGAAGTCCCACAGTGCAACGCTTAACTCCTTGTGCCATCAGGGAGGCCCAAGTTTCTCTGTGTTTTAACTTAGCTTTGAAAAACACATCCTTTCATCAGAGGTAAAATCTACCTCTAAGAGTAGTCTAAATGTCTACACAATCTGACTGTATAAGTTTTCCCCTTCATTTTTCTGAAGCCACTTCTCTGACTCAAGTGCCTGAAACACCCAAATCATCTACTTGGCATCTAAATCAGTCTTTTGGGCCTCCCTGGTGGCACAAGGGGTTAACTCTCAGTGCAAGAAGCTATCCAAAGCCACTGCAGCAGGAATTTGATCCCCAGCCAGAGAGCTGACCCACATGGCACAGAAGATCTTTCCTGTCTTGCCCTCTACTCTCCTCAGCAATGTATTTCAGTCAATCTACCTGTTCTACTCTCCACTCTCTCCAGTGAAGCCTCTCATCATTCCCCCAACCCACCTCTGGCCTACACCCTTGCTCTTGTATGCATAAATAAATGAAATAAATCTTTTAAAATAAATAAATTAGTCCTTTGGAGTTAGATGGAACTGGCTTGAATTTTTGCTCTATCCCTTGTTATTCATGCGACCTTAAATTACTCACCCACCCTATCTCAGTTTCCTCATTTGTAAAATGACAATAATGGTGGCATTTCCTTGCAGAAAAATCATGTACAAATAAGAGTGTTTGTGCATAAATTAAATGTGTATTAGTGGTTAGGAGCACAGACTCTGGAAATAGACTACTTGGATAAGTGTTCTGGTCCTTAGGCAAACTGTATCCCCTATCTATAGTGATACCTCACTACGTACATCAGAGAGGCCCAGTGAGAATTAAGTGAGAAGAGTGAGGCATAGTGTTATCTAGTACATTGTATGTGCTACACATGTGTTTCTTAATTTAAAAATTTTGCTCAATAATTAATTTTCTCCTGCCTCCCTTCAGTTTCATCACTGTATCAATTCATCCTCACAGGTCCCTTATGGACCTTCCTAAAATGCCCCTGTCACCGTTAGTTGGAAAGGCATAGCCATAAGTAGTAGGAAACCTGAACAGTTGTGGCTTAGGCTACAATCTATCTACTGTTTATTTAACTGGTCACTGGGGTTTGGCTGGCTCAGAATTGGTTCTTTCCTCACAGACCCAAGATTGCTGCTTAAACTCTAAATGCCACATCCTTATACAACAGAATTTACAGCATGAGCTCAGTAAGGAGAACCAGATGGAGGAGAGAGCAAAAATGATTTTCTCCTTTAGATCTTTCTCTTTAAAAAATTTCCATTTTCCAAAAGCACCTGGTAAATTTCCCCTACATCTTACTGCACAGACTTGTGTTACCATTGGTGAGCATCGTCTACTATGACTGGGCAAACCAAAGACAGGAGAGGCTATGGGGAGGCAGTGAAAGTGTCTGCCACACTTTCATCATGTCACTTACTTGCCTGACTTCCCAACCATTTAATGGCGCCTCACTGCCTACTGCAAAAGCTACAGACTTCCTAGATAGATAGAGACTCCTCCATGATGCACCCCTTCCACCTTTCTTCATAGATCTGTGTATTTGGTGCCAAGCCATCCTGTCAGTCATTACCAAAACTACCTTGTACTTTGCTGCCCTCCTTTTCCTATGTTAAAAACCTTTTTTATGGAGACTTAATTTACATATACCATTATATGGGGCATATAATATTTACATATTATGCAAAATGATCACAAGGCTAGTTAACATTCATTACATTTTTTTTCTTGTGAACTTTTAAGATCCAATCTTTAGCAACTTTCAAATATACCACCCAGTATTATTACCTACAGTCACTAGGCTGTATATTCCATTTCCAGGATTTATAGAAGTTTGTACCCTTCACCCATTTCCCTCACCATTACCAGCATCCCCTCCACCACCCTCTCTGGCAAGCACCAATCTAGTTTCTGTATCTGTTGTTGTTATTTTTAGATTTCACATGTAAATGAGATCATATGATATTGATCTTTCTCTGTCTGATTTATTCACTTAATATAGTGCCCTCAAGTGCCAATCTTGCATTCTGCAAGATTTCGCTTTCCTCATGTTTTGTTGCTTATAGTCTTACTCATTCTCCCTCTTCCAGCCACCACAATACACACGCTTCCCTGCTCTTCTACCTGTAAAACAGAATATTTCCTTAAAGAGTCAGATCAAATGTGTCTCTTCTACTGAAATATTGTCAGGAAGACTTTTCATTCTTTCACATTCTTCACATTGTTTTGGTTAAAGAAAGATGCTATATAGCTTCCATCTTTATGTCCCTTTTCTCACAACTTTGCCGAGAATAATTACAATTATGCAGTGATTTACGAAGTATATACTATTTGCTAAACATGTAGAACATTGAGCACATTACATGTATTATCCCATTATATTAAATTTTTAAAATGTGATTATTTCCTTTTTATTTTTAAAAAATATTTATTTATGCATGTAAGAGCTGGGGTACAGGCCAGAATTGCAGGAGGTGAGAGGGTTCACCAGAGACAGAGTGGGGAGCAGAACAGGCAGATCAACTGAAATACAATGCTGAGGCGAGAGCAGGCAAGGCAGGAGAGGTCTGCTGCGCCATGTGGGTCGGGCCCCCTGGCAGGGAATCGAACTCCTGCTGCTATGCTACAGATGCTTCACAGTGAGGCACTCAACCCACTGCACCACCAGGAAGGCCCCTATTTCCTTTTTAAAAGGACTAAACTACTTTACGTGGATATTTGTAACTTACTTTTAAAGCCATCAAATTTTGGGCCTCCCTGGTGGTGCAGCGGGTTAAGCAGCACACTATGAAGCAAACCGCAGCCACTGCAGCACGAGTTCGATCCCTGCTGCCAGCCAGGGAGGGGACCCACATGGTGCAGCAGCACTCTCCTTCCTTGCCTGCTGCTCTCCTCAGCAGTGTGTTTCAGTCAGTCTGCCTTTTCTTCTCCCCACTCTGTCTCTGGTGGATCCTCTCACCACCCTGCACTTCTGACCTGTACCCAAGTTCTTGTATGCATAAATAAATCTTAAAAAAAAATAAAAATAAAGTCATCAGATTTTAAGTAGCTGAACTTACATAAAAACTCAAATTCTGTATTTTCAGACAGTATGCTATATACCTCCTTATGGAGTACTTTTCAAAACAGTAAGCCCTCATTATATTTATATTTAAGTGAGTAAATGAATATTTGTATAAATTGATTAATAAGAGTTGTCAGTCTGTGTAATTATGTCCTGTACCCATATTCTTTACCCTTGAAATTTCACACAAAGGGCAAAAAATTGTTTTTTATATTTTTATATAGATCAAACTATCTTATATCCGCACAGAATCCTCCTTTTTTAACCTTAGCTATCTAGTCTCTTATTCAATCAACAACAACTGATACCTGCCTGTATTAATCGAGCACACTCTGTATGTGTCAAGCATATGCTAAGTCAGTACTTTTGGCTCCATCTAGCTACTTTAACAGAAAGTGACTTAAATGTATAGTGATTTTTACTACCTCTATCATAACTGCTGTTACCAGGTTTATGTAGGAGTTTGAGGATGTCCAGTCTTGGGGTTAATTAATAGCTCTTCAGTTCTTTTGACTTTTCCCTCATGGTTGCAATATGGTTCCTACAATTTAAACATCAGATCCTCACACAACTCACAGAAGGTTTTCTAGATTTCCTATTATATCTCAATGACTAAAACTGAATTTGATGCCTACCCCTAGACAAGTAACCCCACCTTCTCTGAGATAAAGAGTCTTCTGATACCTAACTAAACTGGGATTCTGCATGATAGAGGCAATAAACAAGGACCTGTGAAGTAGAATGATGTCGGCTTAAAGCAAGGTGACTCTGGAAAAAGTCCTCTATGGAGGTTACATTTAAACTGACATCAAATAACAAGAAAGAATCAGCCATATGCACAACAGAGAGAAGTATGTGTATTAATCATATTTTTTTGTTTTCTGCTTCTTATGATATTTTGACATTTTGGAGACTTTACAGATCTAGGGAAAGAATAAACCTCCTAGGACTATCCAATTCTTAGAGATGGCAAAGGGCTTAGCTGGAAACATGCCTTTCTTATTTAAGCCTTCCAACCTGAATCTCTACTTGCAAATATCCGCTTCATCTAGTTCTCATACCAAGTCAATAATTCCCCTTCCCTAAATCATCCCAAGAGCAGATTCCAGCAACTGGAGACCATCTATAGCCCAAAGCCTGCTGGAATAAATCCTACTAGCAAATCCTGAGCTGCTTACTCTGCCTTGCCTTTTTTTCCACAGAAGCCCCAATAAAGGCTCTGGTCTAGGCTTTTTCCTTCTCTTGTCTTCTGTGACACGAACAGGTCTTGATATTTTTGTTGTGACCCTGCCCTGTATGGTGTGGTGTGCATCCCTTTCTCTTGAGACCTATAAGCAATAAAATTGTTTCAATGGCATTAACTTCTCCTTGTTATCACTCTATCTTCCTCATAAATTAAGACTTCGGCACAGGCTTTAATGTGGACCCAACTGTGGATTCTCTTGGGAATACTGGAGAAAAGAAAGCAAATGGCTGATTTGCAGGTATTATAAGACTGTAGAGGACAAAGATTTCTAGCTGTCCACTAAACCCCCTCTCTCCTTGTATGGCACTAGAGTAGCTAAGCAGCTGCCCACTTTAGACACCATTGCAAAGAGATAAAAGGAGCTAAAGTATTCGATGACATAGTTGGTATGCTGAATTAACCAAACCAAACTTTCTGTTATATGAACTAATACTTTTCCTTGTTTTTTAATCAGTATTATTTAGGATTTCTGTTATTGGTGGCGAGGAAGGTCCCCTTTAGATGGGATCTGTAGGTCAATGGAAGCGATGTATAATGTTTTAGTAATACAGAATACCTCAGACAAGAGATGTATCTTCCTTATCCTCCCTTTTCCTTCCTTCCCACTCACTGCATACTCTTTGTGGCATTGTCTCAGCTTCATTTATTAATCTATTTATTTTTCAGTACTGTCTCAGTTTTAGATGTTTTTATGAGGACAACACTCTGGGATACTTGTTTTTAGAGTGTTGTCCCAGATAAACAGAATCAGTATCCCAGATCTAACTCAGAAACTTGTTAGAAATACAACTCTGTGTGTTAATCCAGATTTACTAAATCAGAAATTCTAAGGAAGGGCCAGGCAACCCAAGTTTCAATAAGCCCTAAAAAAGCCTTTTTGACACATACTCAAGTTTGAGAACCACTTCTAGGAGAAAGACACATGAGTCTTTGCATGTCCATAAGGAATTAAGCTGGATATATGAATACAAGTTTCAGGAGAAAATTGAGGGTGATTTCAAAGTCAAAGACATGGAAAGATGACCCAGCAGATGGCCAGAAAAAGAAAAGAGAAGAGTAGCAATGACTGAAGCATATAGAGAAGGAGAGGATAGGAGTAGCCTGAAAAGGAGTCTGAGAAGTAAGGATTAGAAGGCAAACTAAGAGTGATATCATAGAAGTCAAGAGGGTAGAGTATTGAAGAGAGAAAGTTAGGTCTCCCTTTGGTCAATTTCTCCCTTCAATGAATACTAGTAGCCCTCTTGGAGAACTGGCCCCAATTCAAGGGTGTATCTTGTATGTTTGGTACAAGAATATATGAAGTTCAATTTTGGTCACTGCAGGGAACAGTATACACATGGCTTCTGTGAAAATTCTTCCATTCCCTTAATAGAGAGCAACAGAAAGCTAGTATCTATCTCCCCCATTGGATATAACAAATATAGCCCTATCAATTTTGTGAACCAGAGGGCCAAACATTTCCTTGTTTGTAAATGGGGCTAGTTCCTACCTCCTAGAAGATAAAAATGGCACTTTAGACACCATTGCAAAGAGATAAAAGGAGCTAAAGTCTTCGATGACATGGTTGGTATGCTGAATCAGCCAAACCAAACTTTCTGTTATGTGAACTAATATTTTTCATTGTTTTTTAATCAGTATAGTTTAGGATTTCTGTTATTGGTGACTAAAAGCAGCTTATCTGATACACTGATATATGAAAGCTATTTCTATTTTTCATTGTCAGAAAGTCACTGATTTATTACAAATTCTAAGAAAGATTATTTGTATGAAGTATTGTTCAATGAGTGTTGTAAAGCACTTTTCTGATAAAATGGAATCAGCAGCCTAATCTTATAAGACAACAAAAAGTATCAGCTTAGGAATAATGAATTAAGCATTTTACTTATCTGAGGATGAATATATATGTCCTATTAATGTATTCTTCTATAATTCAAGCCATATTTTAATATTAAAACCTTACCAAAACTAATTTTTTTGAATTCCCATTTGGAATAAAAGATGCAAATATTGAAAGTCTATATTATCCTTCTCTCAACCTTGAGTAATTGTAAGGATTGAAAATTAGGTCTATGGAAAGTACATCTTGAATATTAAATATGCAAAATACTATAAACATGAAAATATATCCATACAAAGTCAATGGTTTGGATGAAGTATTGATACCTTAATTTCATTTAGAAAATTGATCTATCAAAATACAATAAAGTTTAACACTTAAAATTAATTTTATTTACTACTGGAACACTGAGGTTGTAGAAGGAATGTTAACCTAAAATCAGGAGCTCTTTGTATTAGTTCCATACCTCCCACTAGTCATGTGGTCTCAGGTAACTAATTAACCTCTTGTGACTTTATATAACAAAGTGAAGCAAGGTTAGTCTTGGTAACCTGTAAAGTCCTGCCAGTTCTTTAATTCTATAATTTGTGTCTTAAATTTGTAAGACACTGCATTTTAAATTTTAAAGTGATAATTGTTTTCAATTCATAATTTGGTCTCTTAAAATATTTCTATTTAGAATAATTTACTAGGAGCAGGTAGGAAACTCCCAAACGGATGAATTTTAATTAAAACCCATGTACCATGTACTGAATGGAGGTGCAAATAGATTGTCAACGAAAAAGGAAAATTTCCTTTTTGTGGTGGTAGACACAGGATTAAAATTAAGCAGTTCCTTAAACTATCAATGGATTTCACAAGTCATGAGATTAGTAATAACAATACTCTTATTTAATATGTTTTTGTTGACACTCTCACTTATCACATGGTATGTGCTGCATCAGTGCATTCATTCCATGGTGTGAAGTTGTTAAATGTCTGGTTTGTACTGCTTTGTACTGGTTTGTACTGGTTTGGTCTTCAAAGTTCAATTTGTCCAATGATCAATGTGGACATGTGCGAATGTGAATGGCAATGATGAAATTCCTGTAACTCCCCCAGTATTAGTAGGCAGATTTTATACTTATTTCCTTTGATCTAATGTTAACACTTTTTCTTTCTTTCTTTTCCCTAACAAAAGATGTGTACATTACACATGACTATTAATCTAGGGCATTTTCTCACCGTCTTCTCTAATCTTAAAAGGCAAGTAGTACTTAACTTTTGGCTTGATAAATATGATTCAATTGAGTTAAACTGCTGTTATGCTGGAACTTAAAAAGTAAAATGCCAATATAAATATGTGGTAATTATCACCAGAACTGTTCATTTTTAACTATTAAATTTAAACAAAGAGCAATTGCTGTTTGTTCATGCAAAACAAACAGTGCCTGCTTAAGATCTTTTTGATTAATCTGCTTCCCTGAGTGTAGATTGAGGAGAAAACACTGCCTCAGGCTCAGCACACACATTCAGGAAACAGAAAAGGCTTTTCCATCCCAACCCATTGTTTTCCCAAAGCAGGGGTTTAGTGGTAAACAATGCAGAATCAGGAGGAAGGAAGACCAAATCTCAGGGAATAAGCCAACACTTCCAAGGCATGGCAGATGCAAGGAGTCTCTGGAAGCCTTGAAAACAAGTGACATTTTGCTCTTGAGGGGAGGGTGTTTGAATATTTGGGATGTGGAGGGATTTATAGAGAAGAAACTGTTATCCAGCACAGTGCCAATTCATACATAGAAACGGCATCTACAACAAGTATAATGAGAAGAATACTTGGAATCAAAACTTCTGGCATGAGCGCTGCTGTGAATATGAGAGCCAGACAGTTCTCTGGGGCTGTGCTCAGCAGGGCAGACCACTGAGGAGGACACCAAGGGACAAGAGAGGCAGATAAAGTCAGAGAGTAGAAGACTGTGTTGGAGACCCACATGGTCCCAGAGCTTCCACTTTAATAAAAATCCATGGAAAATTACAAAGTATTTTATATGGTTCAATTTCTTGTAATAACTGGTGTAAAGAAAGGTAGAGATGGATGTTCGGGACATAAAGAAGCAAAAGTAAAAGCCTTCCTTCCCAGTGGAGTTGAGGGAAGTAAGCTGTGGGAAATTACAGGAGGTGTCCAGATGGGTACTGCAAACAGGAATTTCTACCAGATGTGAGGGGGATAAAGCCTCCAGGTGATTGCTCGGTTATACAAGAGAAGAGAAATGATAGGTGACTTCTGTATTCTAGGCACTGGCTAGGTCTTTCATTTCACTAATATCCAATCAAGGCAGTACAGGCTGGATCTGACTCCCTGGGAGTAGGGCTGCCGGGAACAGTTGATGAGCTGATCCCAGCAGTTGGCAGGTGACATTTTTTGAGCTCCCATGTGAGCAAGGCTCTGGCCAGTGTGTTAAACTATGCATGTTTGTGAGTGGGTCTGTGTGGATGTGTTGGCTAAGGAAACGAAGCCTGGACACCGGGCAGTAGAAAGCAGTCAGGCAGCCTGCCCACCAGTGAGTTATTGATATTTAGGGAGTTCTCCTAGCAGGATATATGGGTTCACTTACCCACTCTGTTCTAGACGTGAATTTTTCACACCCTTTTGGTTCCTTAGATAAGACAGTAGATATGCAGGTTCAATATCTTCTCATTTACTTTTGAGATAGAGCAGACTAAAGATGTGAAAGCAATACCACCTGGAAAAAAGCTAACATATGGTCAGAAATTGACATCAACATGGACAGAATTTGATTTCAAGAGGTAAAACTTGTGAATGATAACTCTTTTCATAAGTCAAGATAATATATGACTAATAGCTATCATGTTACAAACAGCAGATAAAAACCAAGGCATTCTAGATTTTTGACTTATATATTAAAAATATGTTGAGAAAATGCCACAAAACAAGAACCAGACTGTGCATTGAGAAAACATAGAAGAATTACAAGATTATTGCTCTTAAGAAGCTCCCTGATTGGTGGGAAATCACCTTGTTAAAGAATAATCAAAGCTTAATGTGCTATATCCTGTGTAACTCAAAGTCTTAGGAGAACCCCAAGGAATCATGGTCAGCCTCACAGAGAAAGAAATCATGTCCTATATGATGTCAATAAAATTAGGACAGGGAACCCTGGGTTAGGAAATCCTTTTATAACTGGTAGTTTCTCCTTTCAAAGTCCACAGGGGAATGTATGAACACAAACTAATGATTAGGTTTGGCCCTAAATAAGTTGAAACAAGTGAATTAGAATAGACTATGGAGATTATGCAAGCCAAACTGCCTACAGTAAATGTAGCCCCAAAGTCTTTTGCCTGCTTTTGTCAAGTCCTTTACCCCAACTCCCACCTACCTCAGGCTACCTCAAGTTGAGGATGCAGGAACAATATCTGAGCTCATTGCACCTTTTTAACAGTACAGCAAGAAGCCACAAAAACATCTTATGTGGATTCATCTTTTGAGCACTTTGCTCAGATCAGAGAAAAGCTGATCAGATCAGAGAAAAGCTAATCCTCATACAGTGATTAATAAAATGCCTTTAAAATGACCAATGTTAATACACATTGGAGGAGTTTGTGCAGGTGGAGCTTTGATCTTCCTGGAGATTCCGAAAGTGCTGTAGAACTAAATTTTAAAGCTTTAGAGTTTATCTGCTGGGCTGCACAAATCTTAAGGATCAAATGGAGGAATATCCACTTCCATGGTCACTCGAGTGATGTTGACAGGATTTAGTTTCTTGTGGATTGTCGGATAGAGTGTACCTTTGCTTCCTTGCATGTGGGCCCCTTATAGGGCAGCTAACATCATGGAATCTGACTTCTATTATAGTGAGCAAGTGAGAGAGACTAAGCAAGTCAGAAACCAGAGTCTTTTTTAAAATTAATCTTGGAGGTGGTGTTCCATCACTTTACTATATTTTATTTGCTAGCACCAAGTCACTAGGTTCGGCCCACTCTCAAGAGGAGGGAAAATACATGTGAGTAGTGGGAATCATTGGGAACTACCTTGGAAGCTGCTGAGCACAAGCAGCGAAACACAGAAATAATATCATTACAAGTCTTTCATTCTGGGGTAACATTGAAGCTCAAGTCTGAGGTTGTGGGGAAAAGGAATCATGAGGGTTTACATAGGAGAATCTTCCCCTCTACGCATTAGAAACAGTGTGGTGAGGAAGAAAGCAGATTGCAGGAGGTGACAAAAAGAAATACTGTCAAAATTTCTCAGGAAATATGTGAGACATCTGCTGGACAAAATGATAAGGTTAGAATTGCATTTTCTGTTAGTAACTCATTAATCAGAATTTTTCTGCTGAGAAGCAATGGTTTAAAAAGTCACAGTTAGATGCAAAGTATCTCCACAAAGTGGTATTTTACACATGGTTCTTGGTAGTCTCAGACTCTCATCTTCCCTTTTAATAACCCCAACATTGCCTGTGTATAATCTTCATTTATTCCATGAAAGGACTGATTGACCCAACTTATGTCACATGCCCACTCACTGTGACCAGGAAAGTGTAATATCATGATAGGCCAACATGCCTACTGGTGGGGCTGAAATCTGAGGGTATTTTCTGTAGTTATTAACACTGTTCATCAAATATTTCCACTTTCCTTTCAAGTACATGATGGAAGCTCAGCTCCCTGCCTGACTGGAGTAACTTGTGATTAAGTTACTTTCTATGACCGATGAAACTGAGCAAAAGTGAAGAATGTCACTTAAAATAACAGCTTTATTGAGATCTAATTCATATACCATAAAACCTACACTCTTAAATTATACAAAGTTAATATTTTTTTAGTGTATTCACAGAGCTGTTTAACTATCACCATTATCTAATTCTAGAATTAGTTCCATTATCAGCCACTCCCCAGTTTCCTTTTGGTCCATCCCTTATTCTTTGCTAATATATTTTATGTCTTTATAAATTTGCCTATTCTGGATGTTTCATACAATATATATCCTTTTGTGAGTGACTTTTGTCACTTAGCATAATGTTTCAAAGTTCATTCAAGTTGTAGAATAAGTAATTCATTTCTTCTCATGGTTGAATAATTTTCCATTGTATAGATTTAACACATATTTAAATTCATCTAGTGATTGGATATTTGCTTATCCCCATATTTTGACTCTTGTGAATAATACTGTTGTGAACATTTGTGTACAAGTTTTTGTGTGTACATATATTTTCATTATTTGGTTGTCTATACCTAGGGGAATGAGTGCTAGGTCATGTGGTTTCCTTATTTTTTTTTAAAGATTTATTTATTTATGCATACAAGAGCTGGGGTACAGGCCAGAGTGGTGGGAGGTGAGAGGATTCACTAGACAGAGCAGGGAGCAAAACAGACAGACTGATGGAAACACACCGCCAAGGGCAGCAGCAGGCGAGGCAGGAGAGGTCTGCTGCGCCATGTGGGTCCCCTCCCTGGCTGGCAGCAGGGATCAAACTTGTACTCCAGTAGCTGCAGTTTGCTTGATAGTGCGTTGCTTAACCCACTGCTCCACCAGGGAGGACCCCTTTTTTAAGGTTTTATTTATTTATTTTTGTGTAGAAGAACTGAGGTGTAGGCCAGCAGTGCTGAGGGTGAGAGGATTCACCAGAGACAGAGGTGGGGGGCAGATCAGGCAGATTTACTGAAACACACAGCTCTGGATCGAACTCAGGCCGTTGGGGTAGGTCATTGCCGTGGTGGCGCTGAGCCTAAAACCCTAGTCCACCAGGGGTTATCATTTTGACAACCCTGCTTATCATTTTGAAGAATTGCTGAATGTTTTCCAAAGGAATTAAACTACTTTCTTTCCACCAGCAGTACATAGGTTTTCATTTTCTCTAATACCACTTCATATTTTCTGTATTTTAAATTTTAGCTATGATTTTAAACCTCAGAGACTATGAGCTAATCCTATTTGTGTTGTATATTTCCTAATAAAGTCTGGGAAAATCTTAGATACCTTTCCAACATCAATACATATTACTTATTACTATGTCCTGGATATTGAAGTAATAAGGCATTCAATGAAAAATGGCATCTCTAACCTTAGTATCTTAGATTCAAATTGGGGAGATATACTGCATACATGAAAAATAAAGAACAATTCAACCCACCATCTAATAAGTGATGCTAAAGAGGTTTAAAAGAAAAGAAATGAAGGTGCTCTAAGATGGTAGAGAAGGGTTTCGTTGGGTAAACAAGGATTTAGACAAGGAGGAGACTTGTTAATTGGTTCAAGAACATAGGTGTAAGCAAAGTATTATCAACTCATTTGGGAGACAGTGAATAAACAGACTACTTTACTTGGAATATGACCTATTGAGAAATAGTTGTAAAAAGAGTTTGGTAGCAAACTGAAGAAATATGTGAATGAAGAATCTAAATTTTGATATGTAGATAGTGGGAAAACAACTGACAACTTTTGTGGCATGGACATGATGTTTTTATGAGATTAAACTTATGATAGTAATATTAGAAGTAAAGGTAGTTGCTTCATCACCTCTGAAATGACTATAAAGGTAGTTTTTAATGTACCGATTTATCTTGTTCATCAATACAGTCCTGTAGAGACATAGAAGTATCAGTGATTCCACTGTCATTCTCTAACCTAGAGGCAGTTCAAGTTACTATATTAGAGTATCATATATGGGGTGGCTTATAAAAAAGCAGAAATTTATTTCTCACAGTTCTAGATGTTGGGAAGTCTAAGGTCACAGTGTCAGAAATTTATTCAATATTTGATAAGAGCCTATTTCCTGATTCATAGTAAATACCTTATCTCTTTATCCTCAGCTGGGGCAGAAGGGAGGAAGATGTTCCCTAGAGTGTATTTTATAAGACTAATCTCAGTTATGTGGGCTCCATACTCATGATCCCATCACGTTCCAAAGACCACCCCCATTCCTAAAACCATCACATTGGCGATTAGGAGTCTGTATTAATTTGGGGAGGACATAAACTTTCAGTCTGTAACAACTGCTATCTAATATCAGGGTTTCTTGTTTTAGGTAGGGTAGTGCTAGTGCACTGAATGACAATGAATATCAGAATGATCAAGACACATTGAATATGGGCTTTGAATGCTTGGGTCTGTCAAGGTCTTGTAAACATAGTCTAGAGACAAATAGTAGACTTTAGTAGTGAAGTAAATTGGAGACTCAACCATCTGAATGTGGCAATCATGAACCGTTTTGAGTGAGAGTTGGCAAATATTTTCCCAACTGTCAATTCTAAGAAACATGCAAACAGATTCTGTGTAAGTGAATGCAGCAGTGAACCTGTGTCTCTGTTAAACCACAGAGAAATGAAATAAGCTGATTTTAAATTTCTAAAGGGAACTTAAACCACCTGCTAAGTTGTAGAATTTAATTTGCAAGATGAATACTTGGCAATGTGACACTTCTTTCATAGCTTCATTTGCTGTTTTAATAAAAATGTTCACAATGCTTTGGTTCCATCTGTTAGAGAGAGTGAAAACAGCTAACTGCTATTCAAACAACAAAAAATACAGCTTTCCAGAAAACTATATCTAGTGCCGCCAAAATAAAAAGAGGTATTTATAAATTTTAAACTTCTGCCTCACTTCTAAAAAATGTTGTCATAATTGCACTGCATCTTGGACTCAACATATAAATAATTTATGCAAAAATTTTAAATTTAAATTACTCCCCCACATTCCAAATGCAAACAAATGCTTTCAAAGTTATCATGACCATGAATCTTACTGCAGCAGGCTACAGATTTTCATTATAACAATTTGTAAGCAAATATTTGGTTATTTTTATAAGCTATAAATCTGGCTGAAGGAGAAAATGATATGTAATAAATAAAAACTGTGCAAATCACAAAGTATGTTTGTTGTTACATTTCCAGATTGGAAATAACAATAAGCTATTGTACAACAGTTTCCTAGTTTATTGATTGAGTTTCCATAGCTTTTTCCCTCAGAATAGATCAAAGTTTTATAACTTTCAATTAAAGTTATTTCTCAAACACTAGCTCCAGTACTTAACATTGTGTTGGCAAGTGGTTGGCACAAATTATGTTTGTTGAGTCAAAGAAGTACAGCAGTGTAAAGTACTACATCAAAGAAAGGCAATGAGAGAGATAGATAAGAACAAAGAGAGACAAAAGAATGGAAGAAAAGCCTTTATAGTTCTCTATCCCATGGGATTATCTTGGATTTTAGATTCAGTTAGTCTTACCTTGAGATGTAGAGCAAAGCTGAGTGGTTGTGCAGGGGGGAGAAGTAAGACAGACAATTACACACCAGGGAGTCCACAGTCTTCCCTACACTGTCTCTTCCAATAAGGAAACTATGCATTTAACTTTTCTGCAGAAAAGTAGGACCTGAAAGTCTCATCTTATGATTCAATCTTGTGTATGATTCAGTATGTCATGGTCTTATCTCAGTTCAGTAAATATTAAGACTTTGTCTCTTTGAGTGTTAGTTTTTGATCTTTGAGTATAAGCCTAGGTACTATAACAACGAAATATAAAAAAAAACCAAAACCCTGAGATCAATGGAATTAAATAGTGTGATAATTATCCATGGAAAACACAATAGATATAATATTTCCTTAAAATCACCCTGAATTATAGCTAATTAAAAGTTCAGATCAGAAGAAAATGAGCAATAAAAAAAATTTCTTCTTTTACCTAGTTATATTATAACAGGGTGGTGTCCAGGAAAAGGGCAGGTTCTAGATTCTCTGCTCCACCCTAGAAAGGGTGGAGCTAAGGAGAGATGAGGAGGCTGGAGATAGGAGACTGGAGATGGAAGGATGCAGGATAGAGAGCAAGAAGAACTGGAGGAGGCACATGGAGCAGAGAGACAATGTGAAGAAACTGCGCTTGCTTCTTGGCTTGGACTGAATGTGGGTGAGAGACCCGTGGAGAGTTAAAAACGGCACCTTTTATCTTGATTTTGATTTTGCTCTTTTCCTCCCAGACTTCTCTGACTGTTTCTGATTTTTTTCCACTGGAAAGTGCTTAATACTTGTGACAGGCTTTTGGGCCTTGCTTTGGGCCAATTATGTATGGGTGGACTTTTACCTATGAGGGGACGGGTAATTTTGGGTACTTGAGTTAGTAACTATATTCTTTGTTTTTTCTGTTTTGTTTACTAATTGTACTAAAGTTCCTTTCCATTAAAGTTTTTATATGTTTTGTCTTGAAGTGGTGGGTGGCAGAATCTATTTAGATCAGGCAGGTTTGGGGTTCTGGGGTGCCCCTCTCCCTGCCCTGAAACAATTTCACAATAACAATAACAAAATTTATTTAATATTGCTATTTTAAGATGAGTTAGAAGCACCCGAAGGAAAGAAAACTATTTTAAGCACAAAGAGAGGGATTCATTTCCATGTACGTGGTAGTGAAGCCTGGATCTAACCAACTTCTAATCACTTTACTACTTGGAAAAATCTTTATAATCTGTTTGCTCTTAAATCTCCTCATCTGAAAAATGGGTTAATAGTTATACTATCTAGTTCACCAGGTACTGATAGGATGAAAAAGAAAATAGGGCCTCCCTGGTGGCGCAGTGGGTTAAGTAATGCACTATGAAGCAAACTGCAGCTACTGTAGTACAAGTTTGATCCCTGCTGCCAGCCAGGGAGGGGACCCACATGGCGCAGCAGACCTCTCCTGCCTTGCCCCCTGCTCCCCTCAGCAGTGTGTTTCAGTCAGTCTGCCTGTTCTGCTCCCTGCTCTGTCTAGTGAATCCTCTCACCTCCCACCACTCTGGCCTGTATTCCAGCTCCTGTATGAATAAATAAATCTTTAAAAAAAAAAAAGAAGATAAAAACATGGGTCTAAATTGCTTTGTCATTTATATGGTTTTGTAAATAAAAGTTGTCCTTGACAATGTAGTTGCAGTGGTTTTAAAAACAAAACTCATAACTCTTGCATAAGAAACACCTGCAAATAGTCATTAGAGGAAAATCTCACTCCTTAAAAATTCTTGATCAGTAAGGAAACTAAGACAGTAATAATAAAAGGTATGATATTTCTTTAAAAAAAATCAAGTAGAACTAGTTATATTAGATATTAAAAATTACATTCTCCAGACAAACTTAAAGATCTGAATCCAAAATTCCAAGACTAGAAACTCTGAGCACAGGACCCAGCTAGGCTATCCTGGCCACTTGACTCGTGGAAATTTTGAGGTAATAAATGTATGTAGTTTCAAGTTCTTTTTACGATACTTTAAAAAAATTTCTGGTTTAGACTTACCAGAAACAAAATTCCCTGACAATTTAGAAATTAGCAATGAGAATACCTGAGGGGAAAAATTCTGTGGACTATAAACAAAACCATATTTTAAAGGAACAATCCTTCTATAATTAATGTTTTTAGATGTATATTGTCATTTCGTGTCGATTAGTAGACTACAACAACTCAGTGAGTTGACACTACATACACTCATTATGACCTCACAATTTCCATGTGTTAGGTGGCCAGGTAGGAGAAAATCAAGTGAGCCTAGAGAAAAGTGTCATAGAAGTCAAGAGAAAAGTTTCAAAGAGGGTCCAGTTACTAACTGGTGACAATAAGGTCTGCTGCTTTGAATGCTATTGAGAGGTCAAGTAAAAGAAAAGTGACAATTGTCTTTGACAACCTGAAGTTAGTGGTGATCTTGACAAGAGCAGTTTCAGGGTAGTGGAGGAACTGATGCTAAATTTGATGTTTACTTTCCTTTAATTTCACCATCGTGAAGAAAGGAAATCTGAGTTCCTGAAGGAGGTTTTGATGGGGTCATCGAGAGTCAGTTGCCCTTCTCCTGTGATCACTGTAGTAGGGAGAAGAGGTACATAAGTAACCCAAGTTAGGCTGAGTGTTCACACTTGGATCTATCACTATGTCTCAGAAAGTCAATTCATGAAACAGAGGGGGACATAAGAAGATATTGCCTTGTGCCCCAACACACAAACGTTTACATACCTTTCTCTATTTCTAAATGAGTTCAGGAGGAACAAAGTTTGGATAATATGTAACTAGAACCAAGGTCAAGACTCAGTCTTAGTCTTACTCATAGTGTACAAATACTTTATAAATGACAACACAAAAATTATTAAGTATTTAACATTCTTGCTTCATTATCTCTTTGTAAGAATAATTTTTCTCCCATTATCTTTAATCAAGAGTTAACTTAATTTGATTTACTGATCATATCATAAGCTTATCTAATTCTTATTTTTGAATGTCATCCTTTATGATATTGTGCACCTTGTGTTTAACTAAGTGTAGAGAATTATAAAATGAAGGTAATAGGGTGATTAATTCAAGCACAATAAGTAAGTTTTAACAGTCTTATGCTTTATATATTTTTCCAAATCTATCTCTTATAGTTGGACATGCCATTTAATCATAACATTTAACCTTCTTTTAAATGACTTAATCCCACTAACTTTTTCAATCTGTGTTAAAAGTTAGGTAGATTTGTTTGAGAAGTCAAGAAAATGAAACAGACATGATCATGTTAATCAGCTTATATGAAATTTAACTCTTCATATATGTATCTTTCAAATGTTAATTCTGCTTTTCAATGAAATGTAGTTCTACTTAGCAATACTCCCTTCTTTCCATTTTTAATTTCTAAGAGAAGATAAATTTAAAATGTTCTAAAGTGAATGTTTATTCCTTATATTCACAAAAAAATCAAGGGAAAGAAGTACATGGCAAAAAATATTGAAACTAAGATGTGTCAAATAGCCTCTTATAAATGTTTCATCTATTGGACTCAAGAATCTAATGATAGTTGGTGGGGGTAGGTCAAGAAGGAAACAAAGTGATGTAGAAAGTTAAACAATCAGGATATTTTATTCTTTTACAAAACCCTAGAATGGAACAAGTGTTCTAATTGCCCATGGAGGCACTGTACTGATTACTGTATTGATTATAGTCATTGTGGGAATTAATTATTCTTATGCTATAGGTCTGAATAATTAATGTCTATTTGCCTTGTGTAGATGATAGAGTCATAGAAAAATAAAGAAATCACAAACCAGAGCTGTTTCTTTAGTCATTTTTATTGTTTGGGAAAATCCTAACAATTCCACCCCCCTACACAGGTGTAGGCAGGTTGCCCATGCAGATTTGCTCCTGACACACAGGTCCCTCTACCGTATGCTCCAATGCCTTGGGCTCATTGTTCATGCCCTGCCTCCAAAAGTATTTTCCCATCCTTCATGGTCTCATAGAAAACCCACTAATTTATATTCTATTCTTGCTTTCTGCTTAGTTCTAGAGACTTAGATCAACTCACCTAGGCCTCAGTCCTTGACTGGCATTCAACTTAGGTCAATCAATATTTATTAAAACAAATTTAATTTTAATAATGATTTTCTACTTCCATGATAATTTAGTACTTACAAATTTGTTTGCTGCTATAATTAATTTTGTTGATTGTTTTCTCCCGCTATAACCTTATATTTTTATGGATAAAAAATTTTTGCTCAGACTAAGCCCTTACTCACTGGACAGTATTATCTTTAGATCTTGTTATTTCTTATCTGTTCTCTGATTTACAATATTTAAAGAGTTAGAAACACATTTATATACATTTTCTATTGCTACTATGATGAGTTACCACAAATCTAGTATTTTGAAATAACACAAATTAATTATCCTATAGTCTTGGGAGTCAGAAGTCTGAAATGTGTGTTATGGGACTGAAAACAAGGTGTTGGGATGACTGAATTCTTTCTGGAGGATCTAGCAGAGTGTCTGCAACTTCCTTGCCTTTTTCAGCATCTAGAAGTTGCCTCTATTCTTTGACTTGTGGTTGTCTGACTCTTAATCTGCTTTTATCCTCACATCTGCTCTGACTTCCTCTTCTACAGAGGCTTGCCATTGCTTGGACACACCCAGAGTCATTTCAAGATCCTTAATCACATCAGCAAAGTCTTCTGTCATGTCAGGTAATATTTTCAAAAATTCTAAGAATTAGGTCATGGATATCTTTGGGGAAGGGCATATTTTTATTCAGTCTACCAGTGTTTTTTACTGTTTACTAGATAAGAAATATGTAAATCAAGATTAGATTTTAAAATATTAATTAAGCCTTAAATTTAAAAAAGCTGAGTTATATACTAATAGGAAATTAAGGTAGTTAAGAATGAGATTATGTGACATCTATAGGTAACAAAATAATAACATTTAAGTATAAGAAACTACATAAATGTCATATTGGTTTGAAGTCAAGACCTAGCTAATCTAGTAACTACACAGGAATAACTGGTGAATATCGTTTCCTACTGGATCAAACTGGATATCCAAATATACTCTTCAAGCTCTAGCATTTCTGTCTTTAGCCATTTATTTTAAAATACATGAAAAAAAAGAAGTCTAAAAGTGTGTGATTGGAGTAGGTCTTATCCCCTTGTCTTTCAATCATTCACATTTTTTTAAAGACAACCAAAGTTACTAGTTTTCTATTTATCCTAGAAATTACTTAATTGTTTTAGTTGCTTTTCTCTAGAATCATTGAGGCATTAGGATGTTAATCTACATGTATGTATTATTTAGAAAGTTATTTTATACTAGCTAGTTTTAGAAATAATTTTCAGTAATACTTGAAAAAGGTTTAGAAATTTTTGGTATTTGTTCTCTAGTAGTATGTACTGCCTGACAATCTACAGTTTGTCCTTTGGTATTTAGGACCTGAATCACACTTCAGTTTTTTAAAAGTTTATTTAACCCCCTCACCCCTCAGGAGAAACTGTCATGTGAATGTCAAAACATGGGCTCTTGAGGCAGCTTCTCAATGTAAAGCTTGATTTTCTGATTTCAAGTTATTTGACCCATATTGTTATGCTTTCTTTGTGTATAAACTGGGCATAATAATGGTACCTACCTCTCAGGGTTGCTATTAGAGTTAAATACTTCATATAGCATCTGCCATTTAGTAAATAATTAATAAACACTTGTTGTATTTATGTCTTCATAAATACATAAATCCTTCATAAATACATAAATCCTTGCTCAGTTGATGTGAAGGATTCCTTTTGTTATTGCTCCACTTATCTTAGTTGCTAGTCATTACTATCTATTTTAAACTAATCTACCCACATAGAAGAAAGATTGTTGGTTGAAAATTCTTAAAATTACCACTGGGATTTTCCTTATAGATAGCATCAATTAGTTTTTAATGTGTCTTAGACTCTGTTCTAAAAATGTGCTCTTGTTGCATTGACTTTATTGAGCTTCACCAAACCTGTGAAGTAGGTAGTTTTATTGTCACCATTCTAATTTCAAGGCTGGGTATCTAAAGACTAAAGAGATTCAATAACTTACTCAGCAAGTTAGCAATTAGAACCCAGGCTCTGTATGACCCATGTCCATTCATTTAATTACCAAGTGAAGTTCCTTCCTGGGACAGATCTTAACGCTGGTATTCACTAATGCTTAGTTCTCCATTCCTCTTTTTATAATAGATAAATGAACATTTGTCGAATCTTGTTACGTGCTTGGTATTTTCATAAATGATAAGTGTACAATAGTGTACACAGATAAATACAGTGTGCTTACCCTTACTTAGGTTCACAGAAGCTAAGGGCAACAAATTACTGATTCTGAACTATACAGACTCTAATCCCCCATAACTTAACTACTACTAACTTCAGGAACATGCTGTTCCTGTATTCAATGTAGTATCATCTGCCTTTCTCTTTCAAAGGACAGTATGGAACTTCTCTCATGTTTATCTCTGAAGCAAACAACTTATTCAACCTCTCTATTCTCTTCTGTAATTACACTATTACAAGTGTAATATTAAGTGTCTATCTAATAAAATTCCTACCCTTCAGTACTTCAAAAACTTACTTTTTATTCATGATTTAAACTTTTTATTTTGAGAACATTGTAGATTCACTTGAAGTTTTGTACACAATATTCAGAGATCCCATGTAGGCTTTATGAAGTTTTCCCCAAAAGTAACAATTTGCAAGATAATAGTACAATATCACAACAAGGATATTTACATTTATACTATCCACTGACCTATTCAGAGTTCCCATTTTACTAGTACTTTGTGTGTGTGTTTTTAAACATGAATTTTTTTAGATTCTATTTTTATTCAGTTAGGCATACAAGAACAAGGGTGTAGACCAGAGGTGCAGGGGGTGAGGTGAATGGTGACAGGATTCACCAGAGAGGGGAACTGAACAGGTGGACTACTGAAATATACTGTTGAGCGGGGCAGCCTGTGAGACAGGAGAGGCCTGGGGCACCATGTGGCTCAGCCTCCTGGCTGAGGATCGAAATTTTGCTGCAGTGGCTAGTGATTGCTTGATAGTGCTGAGACTTTAAGCCCTGCGCCACGCCATCAGGGAGGGCCTTTGTGTGTTTCTATATATGTTTGAGATATTAATTCAAGGTTAGCCCTGAAGTTTTTTTCCTTACATAATTTTATTTTTATCTGATATTCCACATGAGTAATCTTCACATTTTTAAAGAAATATTCTATCCCTTTCTGTGGTAGCATATTTGACAATGCATTGTTTTAGACGTTGCAATCAGCCATAAGGTTTTTTTTCTTCCAGAAGCCTGGTCTTTTTAATTCATGCCACATAATTTCTTGAGCTTTCAGTGAGTCAGGGAGGTATTTTTAAATTATCTGCAGTGAGGCTGTGGCTTATTTTCCTTAAATTAATCCATGAGTTTTTCCTAATGCATGCACCTATTGTATTTGCAAAATGAAATAAATGTGCTATAACTTTTTTGGTTTTCTCCTGAGCTGAATCATATTGTGATAGCTTATATATTAGAGGCACATTTTCTGATTTTCTAGGGATAGAACTTCCTATTCTTATTTCCAAATCTAATTTTTTTCTGGTTGCTAACCTAACCTATTCTAAAAACCAGAGTACTAAGTAAATTTATCCTACATAAAAAGTTACCATCAATAGCTCATACACATTAGGTATTGTTAACCTAAGTGTTTTATAATACTCCAATCTTTTTTCTAGTTTGTAATGTGGCCTACATCCCATTGGTTTTTCTCTTTCTACTCAGCTTTTGAGATGAAAATGAAAGCAAAATTATTACCTTCAATCCCAATTCAATATATTAAATTACTTTGAATTCTAATCTCCCCACTTTGTTTTTAAAATCTATTTTTATAAAGTATAGTGTTTATTCTACCATGTGATATAAAGAGATTAACAACCTTAGATCTCTTGAATACAAAAATAATAACTTACTGCTACATAAAATCACAGGAACATGAAGATCACATAACATAACATGATACTCTCCTGACAAAGATTACAAATTGGTGACCCATAAGTCATACTGTTTGCAGATAATTTTTGCTTGACCTCCATGGTATCAGTAAGCATGTTTTAACAAGTTTCAATTAACTGACAAAACTTTAGAAATCAGAGTCTTTTATATACAAATCCAGATTTCTAATTTCCCTTGAAAAATTAAGGTACCTTAATAATTAGCTAAAGTGGAGGGACAGCTGCCCAATTTGGAGAGGGCAAGCACTTCAGTTTGCTTTGGAGCTATAGCTCCACCACTCACCTCTGTCCCCCTCACCTTGAAGATGAGCAGCACTAATCATCTGTCACTGCACACATGCCATTGTTGTCTTCAGGCTTGGCCTGCCTGGCTCAGTTGTGCAACACACTTGATGCCCACAGGCATTGTCATATTCAAGTCCAATGTGTGGGTTTTTGTTAAAACCCTTATTTGGTCACCTGCTTGGTACAGTGGTTGGATATGAGATGCATGAGAATTCCTTTAAATTGTACCAGAGAGAGGTTGGGGACCTTGCTCCTTGTTCTTCTTTAGTTGGCTTAAACAAAGAACCCTAACTCCTTGAAACTTCACACAAAAGCTTGGCAGAGAGAGTCCTCACTCTAAAGAATGAGAAGAACTTGCAAGCCCTCTTTCCTTGCTCAGCTATCTACCAGACCTTTCAAAATTAAGGCATCCTCAATAAGAATTCTGCTGGGAAATAAGTTTTCAGATTTCACAATACTTCAAGATAATACTCTGTTTAAATTTGGGTAGTATGAGGTCCCCATGTAAGAAATATGTGTAGGCTCTACTTTGACAGACTAGTCACAGTGATGGGGGGAGGAGGTGGTATAGGAAGAGAGAATGATAGTCTCATTTGAATTCTTCTCTGTATTTTTGCAATTTCCACTAAAGCATCCTCTCCTGATATCAAGACCTACATAGTGTATACATGGGATTCCATTTTGCCCTTGACTCTTTTTACTAGTGGAGTGATGGTGTTAGGGAAAAGTTCTAGTATCCTGAAGACTGTACTAACACTTTGGGATGTTAAATTTCCCAAGTATCAATTGCTGTTCTCCATTTCATATTGCTGTGTATGCAGTGTTTTAAACCCTTAGACTTTTGGCCCATTAAATACAGCAAACTTTGATATTTGAATGGTTTTGAGGATCATTTGTTAGTCTCACTATTTTGATACCCACTAGGGAAAATATGCAACCTGCTATGGAACAGGATCGTTAACTGCAGCATCCACTATGAGACAGAAAGTGCATAATGTTATAAATAAAGTCACTGTCATGAAATAATACAGATGTACTCTTTTCAGTGAATTCTGTGCAAACAACCAGTCAAGCTGAGACTTCCCTGATTATGTACAGGGAACATATTTCAGAAAATCAGCAGCTGGGTTTTTCAGTGGTTGAAAAGCTGCTGTGCTGTAGCATTCCAGAATAAAATAAGTAAATACCACCTACCAACCAGTCAAGTTTTTGATGCAACATCCCTTTACTTCAAAGCTTATAATGAAATTGATTTTTAGAGCTTTTTTTCATTTCAACTTGCAAGCCCCATGAATAACTACTCTAAAATAATTTCAACTTAGGAATGTTCAGGAACTGGTGAGAAATTGATAGCAACTGTTTCATGCTTAGCCAAAAGATATTGAATAAAAATGCAAAGGAAGAACTTGCTGTTTAGATGAGAAGAACTATATAATGAGGAAGCAAAGAACCAGAAAATGATTTTCTCTGATAACCAGAATAATTTAAAACTTTCCTTAATTTTTAGTGTGATTTAACCCTCAAACAAATGAGGTATCGTTTCCTGGAGAATTGGCAGAGACCATAAATCAGATTTCAATATATTGTTCCTAGAATGTTATTTATTGATTATGAATATCTGATGAGGAGGTAGTTATTTTGATGAGAGATCGCATAAATTCAGCAAAGCATCTAGATAGCTGTAAATGTCTGAATGATAGTTTTTTACTTTGCATTACTTGTAATGATATTTATTTGAAGGCCTGTATGAATCCAGATTTTGTGTGTTCTGAAGGTTAAACAATTTAGGGTGAAGGGTCTCTTTAACAATATAAAGGTTGGAAAGAAATGTGTATTTGTTTAGAAAGATAAATCAGAATGAATTACAAATCTCAAAAGTCTGAAATACCATAAAGATTACAAAATCCAGAAAATTAACCAACTTCTTTTGATTGATGAGCTTCCTGACATATCTAAATGCCTTTTTCCACATACTTTTGAGCAGCTTACTTATTGAAAATAATTTTAGGATACAATCTTTTAACTGGAGAATACACAGATAATTCTGGTTTTCTCTCAGTATGTTGTATTTAAATTTTTTTTTCTACTTTTGAAAGTTCAGTAAAGTTTCAACTTCACTGATGATAAAGTCCATGTACAATTCTAAAGCTGTTACATTTGGAAAAATTTCTGTTGAGTTTTTTCATACATGGCTATAGGATTTCAGGATATCCTAGGGAGTGACTGTTTGATAGCACTTAACAACCAATGTCATTGATATTCTTGGATCACAATACTGGGTAGTTCTGCACAATGGGTCATAGATTATGTGGGAAGATTCCTGAAACTCATTCCTATACTTAGACAGCTAGCAGTAATAGCTGTCTAGTGGGGTTCTTACAAATTTCTAAAATATATGACAATGAACCTAAACTAAATAGATGTACTCCAATTCAGTTCCTCTTATACAAATCCCAAAAATGTCTGCAACAATTTCAAAGTTGAGTTGAAACACCAGTTTTAACTGATGGTGACTGAAACATTGTTCTTTTGCAAAATTTACAAAACAGTCACTCTAAATCTGTTTCAAGGAAAAGAACCTTGCTGTCAGAGGACTAGATTTATCATTTACTAAATTTAATCTCTTTGCAAAGTGCCCTCTTGAACCCTGAAAGAGTACTAGTCCATACATAACACAACTGACTAATAACAAATATTCCCTGGACTTCTATATCCCATTCAGTGCCTTCCTTCATATTTTTCTTGATATAAACTTGGTGCTAAATTCCTTCCTTCTTTCTCTGCACAAATTCCCTGATTTCTTCTGTTCAAACTACAGACTTTCTGAGACCACTTACTGAGTTCTGACAATTCAAGAAACAACCTGGGAATTTATCTAATCCTCATGTAGTAGGGGGAACAAAGCATTCCACATGAATATAAGGATGGGAAGATGGTATCTTAAACAATATTTAAGAAAAAAAGACATTGTAACATCTTTGTTTAAGAAAGATCAATATACTCTTATAGATCATTAAACACAAGAAACATATACTAATTTATGTATGAATTTCAATTTACCTTTATTAAATGATTTAGTTTTATATAAATAAAATTTGTCATCAAAACATTCTCTTTCTCATTTAAGACACATTTTGCTTAACTTATAATTTACAGAAAAGTCACTAGGATTGCTGCAATAAGACAAAATAAGAGTCTATGGGCCTCCCTGGTGGTGCAGTGGGTTAAGCAACGCACTGTGAAGCAAACTGCAGCTACTGTAGTACAAGTTCGATCCCTGCTGCCCGCCAGGGAGGGGACCCACATGGTGCGGCAGACCTCTCCTGCCTTGCCCACTGCTCCCCTCAGCAGTGTGTTTCCATCGGTCTGCCTGTTCTGCTCCCCACTCTTGTCTGGTGAATCCTCTCACCTCCCTGGACTCTGGCCTGTACCCCAGCTCTTGTGTGCATAAATAAATAAATCTTAAAAACAAAAACAAAATAAGAGTCTATGTTACAATTAAGAAGGACATCAATTTGAAAGACATCAAAAAAGTCAATTTTTCTAACATATTTTGATATGTCATGGCATTTTTTAAAAAACACATTTATTTACTTATGCATACAATAGCTGGGGTATAGGCCAGAGGTGTGGCAGGTGAAAGGACTCACCAGAGACAGAGTGGGGAACAGAACAGGCAGATCTACTGAAATATACTGTTGAAGGGAGCAGCGGGAGAGACAGGAGAGGTCTGCTGTGCCATGTGGGTCCCCTCCCTGGCCAGGTATTGAACTCGAGCAGCTGTTGCTGTGGATGCTTCATAGTGCGGTGTTTAACCAGGGAGGCCCTGTGGGGCACCATTTTAAGGCCTCAAATGGTGGGTTCTAGAGTTTTAGATTTTTGTTTTCCAAGAATCAATTTTAGGAGAAAAGAAAAATATATCTCTTGTTAATAAAAACTCCAGCAAAACTCCTAGCTTTCATTCTTCCTAGATTAAATTACTTTCCGGTGGAAAGCAAAGATCTGATGGGCCAAGGGCTGAGTCACATACTATTCCTTGGAAACAAAGATGAAATTGTTTCTAATCACACAGATGAGAATGGGAAAGAAATGGGGACTGAAAAGGAAAACCAAATTCAATACTGTTAGTAAAAGAGAGAGATAACTGTTAGAGAAAATTAAGTGGAGTCCAACCTTTACCTTAATACCAATACATAACTTTCTTCACATATATAAACTGCCAATATGACTTAGTTGGCACATACTGACACACACTTCCCTGTGCACTCCTACTCCTCCTAAAGGACACCACTCAGTGTTTGGTATAGTTATTGCATCTAACTCTAAATTTAAGATACTTAGATGATGCATGATTTTAAATAGATCTGGATATAACTCTCATGATCTGATAATCTATGGGTAAATGTACAACCTAATCATTTCAATACACTTAGAAAGCAATTGTCAGAATAGACTAATTTCAACTTAAAACTATAGAGAAAAGGCTAGAAAACAACTCAGGGTGATCATTGGTTCAAAAGTACACACCAGATAAGGAATAGTATGGACTTTTTGCTTGGAAAGTGAAGGGAAATCCTTGGTCAGTCAATCTGGATGTCTCTGTTCTTTTCTGGAAGGGTCTTCCTAGCCTCCCATCCTCCATAGATAATGAATTTTAGGGATGAGTACCTGAAGATGTATGTGTGTGTAGCAGCCCACTTCTGGTTGGTGTAGAGAAATGGGTGTGAGAGTCAGCCATGTCTCTCTTCCCAAATTTGTATTCAGTTCCATACTTTGGCAGTTTGAAATGGCCATGGTGGGAACATTTAAATTTTTAAATCACAAAAATTAGCAGGTCCTCCCTGCAGCCACTTTTATCATTTATCAGGACATCACTGAGAGGCAGTCCAAGGATTACTTAGGACTTAGGGGTTGAACAACCACCAACTTTTACTTACTATTTTTGAGATTCTCTAGCCATGCAGTTTAAGAATTTAGTGGTCTCTGAATTCCATCCAATTCCATGGGTTAATCTCCAAATCTGTTTATCTTGTTAAATTACAGCCTTTCGACTTGGAATATAGGCAGGGGATTTGTACTTCTTAGCAACAACCTCCTGTTTCTTCTTTATTTGCTCAGGCCTCAATGTTAAGGCCTTTATTTTGTCCTCTGTCTCACAGCACAGTGAACATATGGTCTGAAAGTGAAGAGGCAATAACTAAGCAGCTTTTAGGCCCCAAGCTGTAAGCCCACTGCATAATTGCAATTTGAATAATTATTCCCACTTTTGAGGAAAGAATTCATAACAAGAGATGCTAACTAGGATCCTGAGCAACAGACTTTTAAAACTGCCTATCTCATCTCATGCTATGTTTCCCATCCCTTGCTTTGTTTGTATTTCTCTCATTGGTACAGAATTCTGGTTTTACAATAGTGCAAATCTTCAGATCACTGGAGCCTCAGGCATCTTAGATTATTGGGTATTGGCAATGTGCCTCTCTGAGCATACATACATTTAAAAAAAACACCTTTCAAATGAATAAGTTTCTGTGGAGTTTCTTTTTAATCTGTCTTATAGGAGAATATTCAAGAGTATAATATCCCCTGAGTCCAGTGAAGACTGTATTAGGGAGGAAGAATTGCTCAATTGTACTCAACCTGAAGATTGACTGATCAATGTGCTAAATGTGAAATGCTGATAGGCCAAACATGGAGATGTAGAAAAGCTGATCTGGTAACGTGGAAGTCTGTGATGACCTTGACAAAAGCAGTTTTAATAGTTAATGGGGGCTAAACCAAGTGGGTTTAAGTGAGAATGGAATCAGAGGAATTGAAAAATGTCTTTAGTGGGATTTTCAGTGAAAAAGAGTTTTATAGATTATTTCTACCTCTGTGAACTTTTTAGCTGCTTTTCCTTGAATATATTCCCTTCAATAAGACAAATATTTCTATACTAGGTCAGTCACATTCCTGTAGCTACTCTAGAGTGAGCCCTAACTTATTATTATCTGATGGCATCTAGATCTTACAAGGATGAGTAAAAGAAAACAAAACAAAACAGTCTACTTTCTTTTCAGTTAGTCGATAGCATAGCAGGGGTCTGAAGCTGTTTGGCTAATAATTTGTGACCACTAATATATTTATTGACTTGACTTGTTTAGAATGCCTGGGTTCTTCCTTTAATTCATTCACCATCAGAATTACTAAAAGATAATATGTAACTTCATATTGTATTTGTAATCATATTTTTCATTAATAAAATGAAGATTAAAAGAATATATAATGTTGCAACAAGAATAAATTATACACTTAAATAGCTTGAGCTAATGAACAAAAGTTGTATAGATTCAAGGAATTAGTAATCTATTTACATGTTTATCCATTGCATTTAATTCTACTATTTAATATTAACTAGGAAATCTTATTTTACTTTGTAAATGTCAGAATTTTAAGTCATCATCTGCTAGAAGGTCTAAATTTGAGAATGAATGAATTTATTTAGGCATTTTCAAAAGTCTTATAATTTATATACAATAAAGATCAACCCCCCTCCCCTGTCCTAACCATTTGTAGAGTATACATTTTGAGGTAATGCTATATTGGCTCTTTGCTTGACATTTCAGAACAAACCTGACAAAAAAGAAATGAAGAGCAGAGATAATGGAGTCAAATTTTGAACAGTATTATTATTCCATGCAATTTTTCTACATCCTGCATACTGTTTTTAAGTAGTAGAAACTGTCCTTAGTGACACTTTGCATTTTCATGGAGGAGGAAAGTATCTGCAATCATCTTATGATAAAGAGGGTAGCATAGCCGGGAAAAACAGGGTTCATTTTTGCTTTATTTTGGAAACATTCTCCAGTTCCCCTGGGAAGGATTTCTGACTTCTCTGCTCTACAAAGAGATTTTCACTTCATTCAGCCACTGTCCTGTACTTAGGACTGTAGCTTTAAGCAGTTGGCAGCATCTATTTATTATTCCCTAGGGTCATGAATAAAGTTAATGTATATCCAGTCAATAATCCAGATTTAATTCATCCTCAGGGTGAGTTTGATGCTGAAAAATGCAAAAAGTTTCAAGCTCTTGGCCTTGTTGCAGAAGCATAATCAGATTCCATACCAAGTTCACTTCCCTTCCTGTACTCTGAACAGGTCACATCCTTGATTGTAGCTTTTGCTGCTAAATTATATGTCATGTGAGCTTGTGAATGTATATTTTAGCATAGTGACTTTCACATTATTTAGTATAGGGTTAAGCATAATGACAGTGCTGTAAGAAACACTAAAGAAAATTATTTCTCCTTGTTCCCTACTTCTTCATCATCAGTTAGCAATTATAAAAACAGTGTTTTATATTTTTTGAAACTTTCATATATAATTAAACAATAATAGTATATTCCTTAATGATAATAATTTACCATTTTCATATTTAGATTTTAACAAATTAACTTAAATGTACTCCCAAATTAATGGAGAAATAATATGGAGTGAATTTGGGCCAAATTGATAATGATTATGATGGGAGTCACTTTGTAGTTTTGATGATGTCCTGAAAGAGTCAAAGGTTTTGACTATGGATTCCTTTGATTACTATCCATGAAGCACTGGAGATTTGTTTGTAATAATTCACAAGTAGAGAAAGTTCTTTTAATCTAGAAAAGACAAATAGCATCTCTGCACTAATTTCAGACTCTGCCAGTCTGATCTAAGCCAGATGTGAATCAGATGACAGGAAATATTTTCTATATCCAGCAACCAATATTTGAGTATTTGCTATGTAACAGTTACTGTTACATGTATTTGATCACTTTTAATCTCCCAAGCAATCCTGTTAGGACAACACATTCAGAGACAATGAGGATCAGAGTTAAGTAGCTCTTCCAGTATCACACTGCTAATAAAAGGTGGAGTCAGGATCCAAACCCTGCTTTCTAACTTCCAAGTCCTCACATTGAATTTGTGAACCTTGTAGGTAGTAAAAGCATGAAATACAGTTCTGGCTTTTAAGCATCTCACAATATGAAGTAAGAAATGGATGAATGGATCCATAAATTACATCAATATGGTATGGTGAGGACTGTAGAAAATGGATATACAAAATAGCATGTGAACACAGAGGTGGTGGCAACAGTAGTGTCTGGGTAATCAGGTGAAGGGTCACAGAAATCTGAGACAGCATGGAAAAGAGGGTATTCTAGGCTCGGGGCACAGTAAGTAAAGAGCCACCAAAGAAGAAAAGACATTAGTACATTATGGAAATCATGCAAAGTTTTGTATTGGGGTAGAGATGCTTATGGCACGGGCATTGGAATTAAATACAGCAATGCTCTGAATTTACTCTATTGAATAACTGAATATTAAAATAGTCTGCAAGGATCAGGGAGCATAAGTTAGAGGTTAAGTGACTAAGACAGGACTTATGACTTGCTAAGTTTTAAGCTAGGTCTATTTCTCTAGTTATTTTAATTACTTTGTCAGCATTCTTCAGAACACATCCTTTCTCTATATTTTTTGTTTCAGGTCAACAACTCCATGTGCATTTCAGCTAATGTCTCATTATTATGCTAACTGTATTTTCTTTGTTGAAACTCTATATTACAGTGTGTTACTATATATGGCAGGGTATGATTTGGCTTTGCCGAACTTTGGGCCATTACCAGTGTCTTCAGATTGAACAGGGTTATTTTGAGGTCATACTGTGATGCTACTAAGGATTGAATTATTTATGACTTTAATATTCACCAGTGTTTCTAGCTCAAGATCCAATATACCACTGAATATTATCTGTCAACAAAATACTGCATCTGTTCCATTTGTTGATGACTGATAAAACAAAGCAGTTTGAATTGCTGCTTTGAACTCAATATGGGTTGAAATTCTGCCCCAAATATTTCAATAATAATAATGAGGATAATATTTAAAAATTTATAATATTTGTGTGTGTTATTAATTACAATCAATGACAATGAATGCTTAAAATCTAAAATATATATCAATATCTATGTGTATATTATCATTTTTACCATTTTTGTTTTTTCATAATAGGGACAGATTGGAGAAAATAAATATCTACCCCAAACACTACCTGGAAGTCCTGAGAAAAAATGACATATGTCTAACATGTCTGTTATAAAACACTTCTAAAAAATGAGAGAGCACTAATTTCCCCCTTATACTTCTTACCTTCAACAAAGCCTAAAAAAATAGATATTAATCATAATGAGACAAGAGGAAGAAGAAATATTTTATAACGGTAACTAAATTCCTCTTTTTAAAAGACACATGAAAAATAAATATAGTGATCATTTTATAGAATTAAACTACATATAGAAGGCAGTTTAGAGTTCAATTTTAACTATTTAAAAATTATTTTTCAAGATCATCAACATCAAAAGATTTCCCTCCTAACATCAACCCTGAAATGGGTTTTTATTACTGCATGGTACTTTTTTCCTTTTTTTGCTAATTAGGCAGAACAATGCATTTCTGGGAACAGCACTAGGAAATGGAACATCTTTAAGTATTAACTACTTTTCCCAGTGGAGAACATTGTATGTGGGAGTTGCATTATTGATAAAAAACTTGGCATAAAATAAATCACAGATATATCCAATAATGTACCATAAGAGCAAATAATGAGCCATAGTGCAGACTAAAAGAAATGATGAAAAAGGGACCTAGTATCGTGCTTGGCATATACTAGGCAATTTGTACATGATAGTTTTTCATACCCAGGTTCAGGTTACTTTGCCTGCCTAACAAATTACTCCCTAATTTAGTGGTTTAAAGTAATAATAATCACTATTTTCTCTCATGCTTCCTATGTGACAGCAAATTAGACAGGGCACTGCAGCCTTATTTTCTTCTACCCATGATATCTAAGGCCTCAGCTGGAAGACTTAAGGGCAAAAGACTGAATTATCAGAAGGCTCATTTACTCACATGTCTTGCAGTTGATGGTGATTATCCTTTAGGGCCCTATTGAAGAGTGTTGACTAAAACACTCATATGTGGTCCTCTTTGTGTAGACTAAGCTGCCTCACAATTTGGTGGTTGGGGTCTAAAGTCAGGCATAAGACAGAAAGATAGATAGACAGACATAGAGATTAATAAGTGATAGATACTACATTGGAGTAGTTTGACTTTACTCAGAAATCCACCACATTCCAATGGTCAACAGTGACAGAGATCCAAAAGGAGGAAATATAATCTGTTAGTGGAAACACATGAATGTCATATTGTAAGAATATGTAGGATGGGGTATATATTGGTGCAGTCATCTTTGAATATATAATTTCCCAAACTACTAATTTTTTAAAGAATAAAATTACACTTGAAATCATAGACATTAGGTGGGTCTAAAGAACTTTAATCAAGTTATTTAAGAAATCCAATCCTCTAAGTTGCAGATGAGTAAAGGATCTTAGTGGGAACATTCAACTGATCACTATAGCATCAGGGGTTTAACCCAGGTTTCCTGAATCCTGAACCTATAATAATTTATTATATAAATATCCCATAAAATGTGTCTGAGATTGTTCAGATTAGAGATAGGGCTTAATGTACTAACAATTATACATCTGTATAAAAAGTACAAATTCTAAACATGAGAATTCTGAGTTAATTATTGCAATGAATATTGGGAAAGATGTTTCCAAGTTGGGGTTGAAAAGTATGAGTCTGTCTGATAAACAGCAGGCTCATGACCTCTCTTAATTCTATCCATATGAGTTAATTATATGGGCCAGTTTTTTAACAAGACAGAAGAATGGACAATGTTTTTCCTCTCCCTGTTATTTGCAGTTTTGTTTTGAGTTTTAGGGAACCGAATAGTTAAAGCAAAGGCTGTCTCCAGGTGAATTTATGTGACCCACAGAATGAGCAGAACTGCTTTGCATCCCAGGCGAGTCACATACAACTAGCATTTAGAGGTGATATGGAGAGGATCATTTTCATTTTGCACACAGGATACAGATTTCACACTTTCGGTTGTTGTATAAAGGTGTTGTAAGTTTGGTGCAGTAATAGACTTACCTAGACAAACAGCATTCTCAAAGAGGTTTTGAGGACTGTAATATCCAGTTTCCACTAATGGGTTATGATGAGTTGGTGGACAGAAAGAAGAGTCCAGAACAGAAAATGGTGGACTGTTTTGCCCAGTTTAACACAGATCCTGAGGAATTCTTGCAAAAACTAAGATTAGTTGTTACTATATTGGAGGGAATGCAGGGGAAGAAGTCAAATAATATTTAATTATTAGTTGTGTTGTGAAAGAAAACCTGTAGACAGACAAGGTTAGTGAAAAGTTGAGTCTCACAAATAAACTATCTATAATTGACATTTAATTAGCAATGATTTTATTCATGTCTTGGAATTTGAAGGGTATTTGGAATTATGATTTGGATAACTTACGTGTAAAAAAAAGCTGAACTATGTTGGATGGATGGGCTCTATCCTGTAAGGGCTTTTTTTTTTTTTTTTTTTTTTTTAACTTTGCTCACAAGTCTCTTATGTCTGAGGCAATGGGAGTTCTTACAATGTGTTATGTATGCACCTTTCTGTGCAGATTATGTAATCTTAAAATCGACAAAGCTGTTATGGATTGTAAAACCCCCATTTTGTAGAAGAGGAAATTAAGGCCCAAATTTGCATAGTGTGTTAATAGCAACAATGAGGTTTGTTTGATTTTTAAAAGATTTTTATTTATGCATACAAGAACCAGAGAACCAGAGTTGGAAGGGGTAAGAGGATTCACCAGAGACAGAGTGGGGAGCAGAACAGGTGGATCCACTGAAATACACTGATGAGGGGAGCAGTGGGGAGAGGTCTGCTGTATCATTTGGGTTAGCTTCCTGGCCGGGGATCAAACTCATGCTGCAGTGGCTGCACATAGCTTGATAGTGCTGTCTTTACCCCTGTGCCACCAGGAAGACTCAACGATGAGGTCTGAACCTAAACTGATAACAAGTTTCCTATTTTCCATTTTCTACTCAACCCAGTCCACTTGCACATGCAATTCCAACTGTACTTTTGTGATTTTTATAACTTCCCAAAGCTAATCTGGATTTTGGGTGGCATGAGACAATTGGGAACTGAAAAAAAAGAGAGGTTAAGGTTTCGGGAATAGTAAAAAATAAAATAGTAAATGGTACAACTAGATTGAAAACACTGTGGATCTCCAAACTTCAACAGCAACAAAATCTTTAATGTTTTCAAATAAATGTTTCAGTAAATGTTTTTGAAAAGGAGTCATTTTATAATGCTTCTGCTTGACTAAAACTACAAAAAGAGAAAATAAATAGTTCAGCTTTTTTTTACACATAAGTTATCCAAATCATAATTCCAAATACCCTTCAAATTCCAAGACATGAATAAAATCATTGCTAATTAAATGTCAATTATAGTTTATTTGTGTGATTCAACTTTTCACTAACCTTTTCTGTCTACAGGTTTTCTTTCACAATACAACTAATAATTAAATATTACTTGACTTCTTCCCCTGCATTCCCTCCAATCTAGTAATAACTAATCTTAGTGTTGTTCATATGATCCTCTTCTGTGTAAGTTGAAGATAAATAATTTGTAAAATATTTTGAAGATAAATAATTTGTAAAATATTTGGACTATGGTAATATTTCATGCACACAAATTTTGTGGCTACAAAATACATGTAATGTCAGTCTCAAATAGCTTCAAAGGTAAGTTTTATGCCTCTAAGGAATTTGGCAAAACTTAGTGCTTGAGAAGTATTAAGAGAAATGACTAAAATATATTTATAGCAGCTTAATTTTTTTTAGTGTTTTGTAATTTTTTTATTAATATAAAATATTTTTTTAAAATTTACATATACTTGCCATCAATTGTAATCCCCATGTATTCCCCATCACCATCTCACCAGTGCACCA